>PDIP01000022.1:156039-171416 GCA_002811645.1 Corallochytrium limacisporum
TTCTCCTCCCCTGCCCTCCTCTTGCCGCCCATTCCAACCGAGCGAGATGGACAGGGAGAGGTAAAGCCCAGATCCCAAAACACTCGCAAGTTTTTGCAAGGAGGAGGAACACCTACCGGAAAATGACGAGTAAGGAAGGGCAGAGGTTTAGCCCAAACGCCCGTACCTATGCTTCGGTCCCGACGCGGTAGAGCGCGAAAGTGGGGGTCGCAGAATCTGCCGGAAGCCAGGGCGGTTCGAGGTGTCAGTGCAGTTGCGCAACGAAAAGACGACGCAGTATACTGTGCCGTTCGGACGAACATCGGGTCGGTTTTTGCGTGACGTATTGGACATTACCATGACTTATTTTTGCATCGCGTGCGCTATGTTTTGACGTCAGGAAGGTATTGAAGGAGTCTCTGCATATCTGCCCCAGGCTTATTGCAATCTATTTCGTAGATTCTGTTTTTGTGTGTGTCTCCACCACGTAATAACACATCGTGACACCAGTCTTACGAAGTATGAGGGTGTATACGTATTGTTGTCTTGCGGGATAGTACGAATTAGAGAAAATGGCATAACGGATATACACAGTGGTTCCAAGACACAATGGGAATAAGTGAATCTACGCTTCGGTTAAGGTCCTCCTTAGGGCGCTTGACAGCGAATGATCCAGAAGCACTTCTCGACAGTGCGTTATGGGATACGATTCTGGATGGAAACAAGACCTATGATGAGATTTATCAGAGCACAATTTTGTCAGAACTGCGGGACATTCGTAACAATGCACCACAAAATCTTCGGATAATATGCAAAAAGATAGTAGAACAACTTTACGAGGTGGCTTCAAAACGGAAAGAAGGCGCGACAGAGTACGACTTTGCGCAAGTCAAAACATGTGTGCGTCTAATCACTCGCCTGGTGCCAGTGATCTTTGAAGCAACTGACGATGAAGAAACATTTGAGGATAGCATAGAATACTACGTGTTTTGGACCCCTCCGAACAAACGGACGTCGTCGTTCAGTAGTGTTAGTAGTGTTGGCGAACCACACAGACTGCCGCCGGGTAAGTGCTTGGGTGAAGTTCTGATTGACAGTCTGGGACAGTTGGCGTTTTTCCCTGGGTATACCATCCCAAATTCTCTTGGAACAGACCCAAAGAGCGTCATCTGGGAGGTCGGTATCGGTGTCGACTACATTGAGAGTGCCAACTCAGCCATTGAAGCAAATCGGGCGGACATTTTGAGGGCTTTCTTAGCTTGCTTCAGCCGGATTCTGAACTCTAAACCCATGAAATACAATGCACGGGAGAACCGATGGCTTGGGTACTTTGCTAGCCACAACAACAGGCTTGCATTACCCTTCTTCCTCAGCTTGCTGAACACTGTATGTTCTTATGACCCAGTCGGCTACGGACTACCTTACAGTTACATGTTCGTGGAAAACAGAGATCCGTTGATCAGTTTATGTATTTCAACCTTGAATGTCCTGTTGGATCATGACATTCATGCCCGAGTCAAGAGGGGCGAGAATGCGGACCAGATGCCAGAAGGAAATCCCATCGGCTCACCAAAGGTGGAAACGAGCGACCAGAACAATGTATCTGAAAGCAAGACCGAATCTGCAACGCGACCGGATCCATCACAGCCTAAAGCAGGTGACAAGCCCAAACCAAATGTTGGTACCGAAATCACCCGCTTTCAGTATGCAAATGTGTTTTGTGATTTCCTCAGTCGCTTGCACCGTCCTGATGACCTGCGCTTTGCCCTGCTCGGTTTCATTCGACTGATCAAGAACCCCTTCCGGAAGGTGTATTTGCCGGGTGCTGCGCGCCTCGTCTCCTTCTATCAGGAACTGTTAATCCTCTTCTGGAAGTTTTGCGATCTGAACAGGTCATTTCTGTACTTCCTGTTGAAGAGCAACCATGTGATTGATATCAGCCTGCCACTACTGGGGTTCGTTGATCGGCATAGGCATGAAGTACAGTACACGGGTCTGACCCATCTCTGTATTTTCATTCTACTGCTGCTGAGTGGGGAGCGAAATTTTGGTGTAAGACTGAACCGGGCGTATTCGCCATCTGTTGAATTCGATCTCTTGAATCTGCGTGGTAACTATGCGGACCTGCTGATTCTTGTGTTCCATCACTTGATCACCTCGGGCCACGAGCAACTGGACAGTTTGTACGACTGCATGCTCACAATCATTGTCAACATCAGCCCGTACATCAAGTCGCTAAATCGCCAATCTGCCTCCAAACTGCTGCACCTGTTCGAGCTGTTCTCAAGCCCGAAGTACGTACTAAGTGCGCCAAACAACCATCATCTTGTGTTCTTCTTACTGGAAATCTTCAACAACCTCATCCAATATCAGTTTGATGGCAATGCCAATGTGGTATACTGCATTGTGCGGCGCCGCAGGGCATTTGATGCGCTAGCCAACCTGCACGTTGGAATGTCGCAGCAGGGTAGTGGCGATCTAGCAGGTAATGTCGGCATGCGCAACACCCTTACGCGGGGGTCAGCAGTGTACACTAAGGCGTTCTCCACCCAGCCCAAGAACGAGACTCTGGGAAGCTACAATCCCCGGGATCCTATCACTCCGAGCAACATCAATGAAGCGGACATAGACGAGAAGGGTCTGCAGGAGTGGGTACCGACAAAGGAATGGCTGCAGAGCTGGAAGTCCAAGCTGCCGCTGCATACCATCGCGCGTCTCTTACAGGTTTTAGTACCGCAAGTTGATAAGCTAATCAACGAAAAAGGTATCAGCGATGAGCAGCAAATTGTGGACTTTTTGAAGAACGGCACATTGGTCGGGCTGCTGCCAGTGCCACATCCAATTCTGATTCGCAAATACCAGAGCACGAGCGGTACGAACCTGTGGTTCACAGTCTTTGCGTGGAGTATTATCTACGTGCGTAGCGACTCGCCTTGCATATGGGAAGGATTGGACATCCAGCTCTTCAATTGAACAAACACTGTTTCCAATGTAAACAATCTAAATGTACGCTATGTCATGTTATTTGAGATATATGCAACTAGTCTGTTAGAATGACGATGCCGAAGACGAGATTGATGGCGATATGGATACACGCTTCTTATCAATTTCATGCTTGGGAATAGGGCCTGCCTTGTCCAGGGGCCACAGCCGCCAAACTGCAACCGCCCGCACCATGCCCAGAGGGATTGGTCCGTAGAAATTGCTATCCTTGCTATTCCGCAAGTTGTCACCTTCCATCCATGCATGGCCTGCAGGTATGTCAACCTTGCCAATGTAGGGCTCTCGACGCATCACAGTCTCACCATGAGTTGCACAGATTCGTTTGATAACCGACGACCGAGGCTCGTCTGGAAGCGCCATCACAACGACATCGCCCTTTTCGTAGTTGTGCCGACGGGCGGTCCATTTGTTGAGTAAAATTATTTCATTGTCCCGAGATTCCGCATTTAAGGATGGCTGCATGCTGTCGCCCTTGACCAGCGCTAGGGAAAAGAAACAATCCGTAAATGCCAGACATACTGGCACTGTGTACCACAGCGCGCGGACAGCATCTCTGATTGCTTGGCGCATTGCTCCGGCGTCATCACCCTCGAGACACGAGGTTCACTATTATATCTTTTGCTTCTTGATTGCTACTCCCTTACATATTCATACATCCTTAAAAATAGAATCATGCCACTCTGAATTGTATTCTTTGTGGTTACAATTTGACCGTACATTGCAGACAGGCACACCTCCCAAGGATTCCTTGTATTCAATCCCTTGCTTTAACTCTAAAAGTACCCAACAAAAAGATCTCGCAGAATTTTTGTCGACAAAAAAATGATGGAAATGTATGCAAAATTTATGTGATTATGTTGTCATCCTAGGATTGGGAAATGGACATGGGATGAAGAAAGGGAACAGAGGCTCATCGCACCGTCACCCAAGCTTGAACCGCTGACCCGGGGGTGCGGTTGCAAGGCTCCACCGGCCCTCCGCGTTTCCCCGGGGGGCAGTTTGTGTCGGTTGGGGGGACCGTATGAGGAGAGGGGGTAGAGGTTGCTGGCAATGCAGTAGAGAATAGCCACTGCTTCATCAGGCCTCCATTGGTCCATGAGAGCACCATGGAGCATCCTACATGAGTAACATGACTCTGTGAGGATCAGCTTAGCTCCTGGATGTTCAGACCAAGTACGACATTGTCACTGTTCGTTCTGTGGAAACTGGATCGGGCTCTATTCACCAGTGTTAGAAGGAGACCATCTCGCTACCTAGGCAGCAGCGCAGAGCTGGCAACCAACACAGCAGAAGAGTGCTCCGACGCAGATGAAGAGCATCTTGAAGGGAAGGAAGATAAGTCCGAGCATGTTGAATGTGTTTGCGTTTGCTTATTGCTGATATCGTATGATATTCTGTACTTGTTCTGTTCAATGTCCTAGGTAGATCAGCGACCCGGATCTCCTTAAATACGTTAAGGCCAGCCCTTATCCTCTACTTCATCTCTAACACAAGTGATTGTAACATCGCTGATGAGTATCAATGCCGCCGATAGACCCTATGTGAAACACATATTCGTCAATCGCTAGCACCGGGTCAAAACCCCTGAACCCCCTTTTCCCCATCTTGATGTTCAAACACCCCCCCCCCCTTTTTCAATTGCGAAGCGACCTCTCAAGCAAGACGGGTATTGAATGGCTTGGGGTACTGAGAAGAAGCAGAAAAGAGAAGGGGGGGGGGAATCGATGGGCCACTGCTCCACCCTGCTCAACTTGTGGTCAAAAAATCAATGAAGTCACCACTGGGCCGAAAAAGAATATCTTCCTCCGGTTGTCAATATACCACCACCAGCCGCAACTGTAAATCCACACTATAGTTTCAGACCTACTTGCAACTGCCAATTGTGCTCGCATAAACGAAGGAGATGGACATCGTCCGTCGTACATGTGCGCCAACGGACACCTACAATATGCAATGGGCTCGGAATGATGTATAACGTAATAGTCATGTAGTTCCAACCCTTGCCTCTGTTCCTTCGGACGGGCTGACTCGATTGCCAGCTCCACAGAATCGTTGGCAAGTATATGGTGCCTCAGTAGCAATGGCAGCTATCACCAAGTACTACCTACGTCAACCACAGCAGTGCAGCCCCGACATAGTTGGACTTGAGATTGATTGTGATATGTGTATGGCCCACAGAGAGTTGCGATGGAATGTAGTTTTAGACTTGCCAAAAGCGACCATAGCTATCGGAACTCCCACCAACGCTTGCGCCTGCGCGCTGAAATGTGTGCTTACTCCAAAAATTGTCGACAAGGATGCCAATCACAGAGAGCACCGGGTACTCAAATGCCTGGTCATGCAGCCCATCGGCTCCCGGCCACCCAACACCATCCCACACTCAGCAGAAGCACGAAGTTATGCTCGGTCCCACCTGCCGCGTTTGGCAGTTTCCTCTCCGCACCACTCGTTCTCCTCACCTAAGCCGGTCGCTTCTACACCCCCCCCCCTTCCACCCCACCGCTTCCCCGCCGTTGTCTTACTCTCGGGAGGCTGGGTGTAACGGAATAAATTACACGTTTTGCTCTGAGTGTGTTAACCCCCCCGGGGCCCCCGCTTGGGAAAGGTACCTTAAAGCTTTTGAACATGAGTGAATTACGTAGGGGACCGAAATCAAAAAAATATTTTCACCAACCCCAGGTGCGAAAGCCCCATACATGTACTATAAAGTATATGTCTCTCAACCATGGAAGTTCATATCCATTCCTCTGCGTAGGCAATGAGAGATATCGTTGTGTGCTGATGGAAAAATTTTACTTCAATGATGATCAAAGCAGAAGAAAAGCTGTATATTCATTATCGAAAATTCAACACCTGGTGATGATAAGGACCTTGCACACGCTTCGTCTGCGTTGGCTAGGATGAGATACAGATAAGTCCAGATATTGGCAACAGCGTACGCGTACACGCTAGCCTTCATTACAGTGAGTTGTTTGCTGGCCGAGCGGAGGCGGTAACATTGAACAATAACGGACACAAGATAGTACTGGCAGTGGCATCTAGTGACAAGCGTTACGCATGTTGTGTCCATCCTCAAGCCCCGCTGGTCCGCTGCTGTCGTTGCGCACTGGGGCGAGTCTCTGAAACTTTGGCGCCGGTTCCGTCCTCAGGCCAAACCCGATTTCCTCATTGTTGTGATTGGCTTCACGTCTACTACCATTCTCTTGGACAATAAGATAAACTCCAAATAGATCAGCACTGTGTGACCTGCCCCTTGGACGTCAATCTTCATGATCAGTGACAATAGCTACCTGACGTTGGTGTACAGGTTAGACTTCATTGACCATGTAGGCCGTGGTAAAGATTTTGGAGCGGACATAAGTAGTTTAATGTAGTATTAGTTGCATGAAATATACGATAATGGTGTCTATAATTCGGAAATGTGTATGCTATATGTGGATCTACAGAGGTTGAGTGACTGACAAAATTTCATCAGGACCAAGAAAAGTGCCAAGGGGAGAGACACGGGGCACCGTCACCTAACCTATGTGGGAGAAGGTCAGGGTTAGAGAGCCGAAAATGACTGGCGTCACCGGCTTCCATTGGTTCGGCAAAATCAAACCAAGTGCGACGTAGGTAAAACTCTCCAAATTCTTTTGTTGTTGTGGAAACTGACCGTCGGTCAGGGTGTGGTTGTGGTACTGAGTTGACTGTTCAATCAGGCCGCAATGCAGCATGCACAGCCGAAGCAAACAAGGATCGCTCCTAAGCAGGCTGCGATCAGCTTGAAGGGTGCAAGGATGATAGTCTTAAGCATTTTTGATTGTTTTTGTGTTCTTGGATTGTAAGATAGTATTTCTGTTCTCTTGTGAATGACTCCCGCTGGCAATATCAGATTCATGAAACGCACCTATCTTAAATACGTTTCTGCTCCCGTCATTCGAACTCGCAAATTTACAAACCGCGTGACGCCTTGCGCCACAAGCATCCACCTCATCCTCTGGATAGCGCAATGTCCTGCCAACCGTCCAAGATAACAATTATGCACACATTGGACTGCATACTCGCGTTGTTGGAGTCGTTCATGCACTCGTAGGCCCTACCCCTACCAACGAAGGATCCTTCCTAAAAGAGCAGCTCCTGAAATTCTCGCCTGTCTTTCCTTTACCTAAGGACACCCACACACCAACAGGGTCGCAAGATTGGCTCCCCCCTCTTTTCCTAGTGGGATCCTTGCCCCCCCCCCTCCCCTTTCCCCCTCGGAAATCTTTTTCGCACAAAACAGCTTAGTACGTTCTGCATATTTTTCTGGCAGTTGGGGGTTCAAGTGTGTATGAAGGTTTGCTAATGATGTAATCCAAAGGGCGGCATGGGTTTGGTATTGGGAAAATATATCGGGGGTGTCGATGCATTTTGTAATTGGGAGTTTGTCGATTCTCCCGTGTCCCAGGCATGGACGAGTTTTGGGTATGGTAGATGGCTCTTCCGTATTGCACCAGCTGCTGTCTGCTGTGTTTTGGATCTTAATTCACTGCATTGCTTGGGTGATCATGGCGGTTGAAAATCATTCGCGGTGGCGGCGCGGTACACACTTGCCAAGATTTTGTGTGATGTGCGGGTTTCTTGCCCACAAACTTTTTAGTTGTGTATGTATGCCCGCCGTGCCCGTTCCAAATTCCACACACACACACCAACTCGTCAAGCTCACATCCCCGAAGAAAAGATTTTGTTGCGTTGTCCATTTCTACCTCTGCGTGGATGAAATTGATGTGAAAACATCGAGGTACTAAGCAGATCATTGCATTCGAAAATTCTTGGAATTTCGGTGGGGTTGTTACACAGCTGCACATTTTCAGGCTATGCCCGGTGTACCCAGGCCACAACGCTTGTGTGGCCCCCCCCCCCCCGACCTGTGCGGTTGATTCATTCAGTCTCCCCCGCTTGGCCCACCCACAAACCCAACGCAATCCACCCAGGAAACAACCGGGACCCAACTTTCCAAGAATGGCAAGGCTTAGCCCACCAACCGATTTTCTCTTGCCAATAATTTAGGTATTATATAGCCCCTGTCTCACTTCCACGTCCTTTCCATTTACCTCTTGGCGTTGTGCTTATTTGTACAGAATCGAACCCGACGGGAGGGCGCGATGAAAGAAAACATAATACTGTGAGAGGGCTGTGAGTACGTATAGAAGGGAAAAAAAATACTTCCTGGTCTCCCTTGGCCCAACTTCAGAATATACCTAGCCGTACTACCGGGCGAAGAAATATACTTCGCCCGCTCCCACAATTTTTTTCTCCCCGCCGGTAACTTCCCTAGCGAAACCAAGAGTTGCTGGGAATCCATATGATTTGATTCATTTGATGATATTTTTATGACAGCCCCGGTTCCATCAACCAGAGACCTGTTGCGGCCTCTCTCCGGAATGCCCCGGCAACGGTCAGCCTTGCAGTTCAGTACTACCTTCAACACTGCAGATCGTTCACGATTGGCATGCCACCAGAGGAATACTGTGATGCGTCCCCTCTCGTTATAGATGCTGTCCGTTTTGATCGATCTCAGCGAGCCATGCGGGAATACCTTGTCCAGATCGCCGCGAATCCATGTACATCGACCTTGAGTACCTCGTAGCACGGCTAGATCATGGGTTCCCCACCGTCTCAATCCGTGTTCTAATCAGCCCCCTCCAACTGCGGTAGCGAATGGACTGGCTTTTTGGACAGTCCTATATTTTGACTATGACCTGGTCCGTCTCAGCAGGCGTGTCTATTTAACAAATCTTAGGAAGGGAGGTTGGCGGCCAACCACACACCAGCGGATGAGCGCATAGTTGCAAACTTCCGTCCCCCAGTATATTTATTATGACGACGTTGCATAACCAAATTGATAGGTCACAACACCAAGGTCTGGGAAGGCGCATGGACTTGTGGACTATTGTGAAAGTGTACGGTATCTCCGTTGGGGACTCGAAAGTCTCCCTTCACTTCTGGCAGTTTCGATAGGTCACATACTCCGCGTGCCGGAGGAAGGGTCTATCGCGTCCGAAGCAGAGTTTAGTACTGAATGTATGGGGAATAGTGAGACATCGGGTGCGATTCCGGGCCCCGGTTGGGCACCAAACTCGAGGTGAGACTACGAAAAAGTTAATATACACCACTAGAGAACATAAGATCAATATATTACATATGGCAACCCAAATGAGGGAAGAATGAGACACCTATCCATCGATAATGACTTGGGTCCCTACCATTTCCTTTCGCAACGTTGGTCCCGCCATGGAAGATTCCTATACTGAATGAATGGGGCGGGTTCGGCTGCGGGGCACGGAAGTGCGGAGCCCGGTGCGGGAAGAGGAAGATCTCAGCCCGCCCGCGCCGCTGCCGCTTGGTTGGTGGACGGCGCGGCTGAATAGAGCTTGTCACCTTGTTGAGCTGGAAGAACGAGTCTTAGGTGTCTCTTAAGTCTAAATGCCTTCTGTTCCGCAAAATTACTCAAATTCGATGCTCATGCTTCGAGTCTGGTTCCTTGGTTCGTGGAACGTAGACTTCTGTCCAACGAAGACGCCCTTTGGCCATAGTCATACTTTGTTTGCAGGTATTTTAACAATCTGGCGCCTCGACATACTGTAGACATCGGGTTTCGTATAATGGGACTCTTCATTGTGGCCAAGGTGCTCGGATCTAAAAAAAAATGGGCACATGATAGTACGTTAAGAAACTGTTAAGACTTTCGTATAGCATGGCAAGCGTGTAAGGAAAAACAAAACACCTGATTTTCCGAAGGTTGTAGGCAACTTTCAAGATGAATCGACTTCCAACATTTTCTAGCTTCGGAGCGATGGATGATGATCGCCTGCGGGATTCACCGGGTCTTCGGCTTCGTCAACAGCGGTCAGGGCCCCTCTATGAATCACCGTCCATGAGCCCTAGTCATGACAGCTTAGGAGCTAGGCAGGTGTCGTCTCGCCATCAACGGCCGACGTCCCGCAGGCAGGTGAGTGACAGAGTGACTCCGAGGCCTTCACCATTGGCAAGAGCGAGTCAGTGGAGTAGTGAGCCGGGCAGAGCTAGCGATTCCACGGATTCACCTGATGATAATGAGGATAACCGGTCTCTCATGACAAATCCAGACGAGGACGAAAATGCCCAAGACCTGGCAAGTGATTCCACCGCCACCGATGCGGATGAATCCTACGAGTCCTCTTCGTATTCACAGGCATCATACTCCGAAGCTAGCGCGGACGAAGAAATGTTAACTATTAACATTCCAAAATCTAAAGTCAGCATCGATCCGCAAACAGGGGAAGAAATTCTGAGTTTGCAGGCAGTAGAGCAGGTTCTCTTCAAGCTGGGTATTTGGGATAGTGCAGTAGACGAACTGCCGCGGACAAGACGCATGCTTCAGCGGCATCTTCGCCACCAGTGGCGCTTACGGGACCCAAACTCGGATCTGAGATTGGAAATCATGGATGATAAGGAACCACTTCTTGAAGATGATGAAAAGGCAGCTGCAAAGGCAGGTAGCGTAATGGAGATTGAGGTCGAGAGGGAGGTGAAGCACATTCCTCACCAACACATTCCCCATCAGCATCGAAAACGTCGCCGCCATCATGCAACTCGACCAAAGCGTTTCAGAAAGAAACTGGAACTCCGCGAGGATATCGGACACAGTCGGCAAGCTACGTGGCTTGAACTCTTCTTTGACGTATTCTATGTTACAGTCGTCGGTACGTTGACCCATGATGTACAGGAGAGCAATTGGGAGTCAATGGCAAAGTTTGCTCTTCTCTTCTGGGCCATTTGGTTAACTTGGGTTTCTCATACTTTATATGCCAACCGTTTCGATACGGACGATGTTGTGTACAGACTCATCGTTCTGTTGCAGATGATGGCCTTAGCCGGCATGAGCATGGGGGTCGACGATTTCTTCAGTTCTCAAACAGACAACCTGCTCTTCTCTGCATCCTACGCCTTGTTCCACTTTGCCATGGTAATTGACTACTGCCTGGTCTTTGCGTTTGTCCTTGGAGTGCGCATGGCTGCCTTGGTACTGATTCTCGGCCACTCTTTCTGCTCTGTCATGTGGCTCATCTCCATGTTTAATGTGAGCGACGTCTTTTCCTACATTTTCCAAATCATCGGTCTCTCTGTATTGGTCATTGCCTATGTTCGTCCAAAGCGTAGTCGTTTGCTGCCTTTTAATGCACCACATCTGCCTGAGCGATTCGGTCTGTTCAGTATCATTGTCCACGCCGAATTGGTCATTGGTACAACAAGCGAAATTGCTGACGTCGACGCCGTCAGTCCGAAAATTGCCTTTGTTGGCGCATTGTTTCTGGCGTTGTCGTTTTCTCTGTGGGGTATTTACTTTGATGACTTCCGCGAAGAAGACATCTTTGCCTATCCGATCTCCAAGCAGCTATGGGTATGGTTTCATGTGTTCTTCCACGGAAGTGTGGCCTACCTTTCTAGCCAGAGCATTTTGCTCATTGCCTTGATTATTGAGAGCGAAACCTCTGAAGTCTGTCGTCGTGCCACCGGTGAGATTTGTAGGCGTGCTGGTGGTTCCACGGGCAGCCTAGATCCCGTAGAAACGCGCCGGTTCTTTTTCATTGGTGCCGGTCTTCTTTTCTTCTGCGAGGCTGTCCTTAAAACTATTGGTATCTTTGTCACCTCGTATGAGGCGAAGCATTGGAACGACAGCCCTATCCGTGGAACGGTCATCGTCGGTGCCCGTCTGCTCGCCGCCCTTACTATGTTCATCCTCTCTGGCTTCACTGAAGACATGGGCAATGGGGGTGCGGTTGGAATTGTCACAGGCGTTACCATTGGCCTTGCACTGCTCAACGTGATTGTCCGCTACCAAAGCCGTCAGCCTGGACTAACTGTGACCGTGGATGATAACAATGCCCTTCAGGTAGTGGAGTGGACGTATGAGCCTCCTCAGGGCACCAAGGACCTTCATGCAGTCTCTGTGTACACTGAGGCCGTCAAATTGAACAACGATCGCAAACTGCTGGACGGTTTTGTGACCGAAATGGAACTCTGAGCACACGACTCTTCTGCTATGCTCTCCTCTATCTGCCATTTCAGCATGTTCACCATATCATACACTTTTTGAAATCCTTTAGAATTACAATGTTATTAGAGCACATACCCTCACCTCCCGACTCAGCACCCGCAACCGTAATCCTTGACTTGAACATTTGGCTGACCCTTCCCCACCGCTGCTATTTCCTCCCCGTGGCAATCAGGGCGACCCACCCTCCGTCGCTCCCTCCCGTCCGTGGTTGCCTGGCAAAAATTCGGGGGTCGGTGGGTCTCTCTGCTGTTTGGAAGGGGGGGGGGATTGCTGGGTTGGTTTTGTCATTGGGCCACTCAAGGCCTGTTTGGCCGTGTGGCCGAAATTCCCATAGTCCGCGGAAATATAGTGGAGAATGTACACAGAGCTTGGTTGGCTGGCCTGGGTGGTTCGCTCGGAGGGGGAGACAACTACCCGAGGGTAAAGGGCATACCAGACCAGTAAGAAATGACGGAGAGGGAGGCGAGAAGCAAACTAAAAAGCGCGCGCTTTGTTTGAGTGAGGGACAGTGGATCCGAAAGGAAACAAAGAAAAGAAACTGAGAGAGATCGCACGGCGGTACCAAGCGAAGGGTCTCAACAAACAGAGACGACTGGGGAAGCGCGGTCGTTAGTCGCTGGTGGCTCGGTGGACAGAGATTGGTTCTTTTGGGGTTCTATTTTCTGACGCGTCGTGCAATGCAGTACCATTCTGAATGTATTTTACAGAGACTTGTTGGATGCCTCTTGCAATAATGCCAAACTCTGCGAAACACACAGGAAATCATATTGGTATTTTTGGAGTGAGGACAGGTTTAAAGGGCTTAACTCTGTTGTCAAGGTGAAATAGAGAGCCAGAGATCCGGAAAAAGTTGACTAAAGAAATCAAAAAGTGAATAGAATTCGAGGGCTGGGAATGACTAGGTCAGTTGCATTAAGAAGCAGAGAAGGTTAGAGCATTCGTCCCCAGCAAGAACTCTCATCCAAACATGCCAGCTGTGGAGCTGGAAACAGAAACAGTGGGCCAATTGCCCCTGAGCCAACGCGGCATTAAATATTTTGTACGTCACGCTGAAGAGCTCCTGGGTCGGATAGACCATGAAACCGGTCACGGTGCGGGCACTGATAACCTTGAAATTGAATGGGATCTGTTGAATCAGGAAGGTCAACAGGTTCGGAATTTGGAAATGTACGGTACGTCGGAAGCGCGACTGGACTGCAATCGATGGAAGAACCGGGCTCAAGGCATTCTTCCCTTTGACCACAACCGTGTTGTGCTTTCACCAGTGGCTGGCCAGGAGGGCAGCGATTACATTAATGCCAGCCTCGTCCAGGACCCAGACGGTCATGTGGCCTATATTGCTTCCCAGGGGCCTCTGTACAGCACTGCAGATGATTTTTGGCGAATGATCTGGAGCTACGATGTCGGTCTTATTGTCTGCCTTACAGAATTACAGGAAAATGGGGTTCGAAAGTGCGCACAGTACTGGCCCGACCTGAAGGAGTCCAAGAAATTCGGCGGCTTGAAAGTTACGTGCAAAAAGGAGGCCAGGAGAAAGGACTACACTGCGTGGCGGTTGCAGCTTCGTCTAGGTGCCAAACTACGCAGTGTGTGCCTTCTGATGTACACGCAGTGGCCTGACAACGGCATGCCGTATAGTGTGCCTTCTTTCATGAATCTGTTGGAGACTGTGCGCCGGGTAATGTCTGAGGACATGGAGAAGACACCAGTGGTGATCCATGACAGTCTGGGCATTGGGCAGACAGGCGTTATGTGCGCGATTAACATCATCGTCAGTGAACTCGAGCAACATGGAAGTAGTGCAGAGATTGACGTGTACAAGACTGTTCGGGAACTCCGGGAATCCAGAATGCAAATGGTACAAACCAAAGAGCAATATGGTTTTATTTATGAAGTAGTTCTCAGGCTCCTGCAGGCCAATTTCGCGGCCCTGGTAGAAGAGGCCGAGTTCGGTTTCAAGAAAGCTCACCACGTGCCGACCACAGGAGATGGATACGATACCATGCGCTCGAAACTCGTTCCACAGCCCATGCGACCGCCTCCTCCGGAGATCCAACCTGAGGCCGACATACAAGCGCACCAAGAAACCATGGAACGCACGGGGTCGTGGGTGGAGGAACATTTTGCCTCTGAGCGTGTGGAGCCGCGTTTGCCAAAGAGAGGTACGTACCGTGCCCGTCCCAGTGGCAGTGAAGCCTTCCGGAAAAGTCTTCGCAGGACGCACTCGGAAACCAAACAGAAAGATTTGGAGCAACTGCAAGCCCGCCGTCTCTCCGCCCCTGCCCGCCCGCCCCCACCAAAGAATGTACCCTTGGATCTTGGACTCAAGATGTCGCAGCGTCCATCGATGAAAGTTATTGTGCCTGCAAAGTCGCACAAAAGTGTCACATTCACCTCCGGTGCTCAAAAAGGAGACGATGATGCCGCAAAGGAAGCGCTTCTCGCAGGCAAAAGTATAGGGTCATACAAAGTGTCGGAGATGCGGTCACAAACTCAGAACTTGACAGCCGACCCCAAGTTCACCAGTGTGACATCCATGCCCCCCACAGAGACCAGCCTGGAACATTGTGCTCCACCACCAAGTGCGCCTCTGTATCGCGGTCTGAGCCTGCTTAGTACAAATTCAATTGAAGTGCCTGGATACGTAGGGTCTGAGACCAAGGGCACAGCTCTGCCCACTGCTCAGCCGCTGGATCAAAAGAAGAACGGTGGGGGCTGGATCAAGCGGGTCTTTGGTGCTGGTAAGAGACGGTCCAGCGTGCAACCTGCGTCTTCCGGAAGCAGAAGAAATAGCATAATTGGAGGCTCTCTCCAAATGCAGATGGCCCCAGCAATCCTGGAAGAGATGCCCCCGCCTCCAAAGCCTCTTTCGCGTGACCACAGCACAGCTTCGCTGATGCGAGGCCCACGTAAGATGCCATTTGCACCGCATGTATCGAAGACAGACCAATTGGCCAATGAATTGGCCCAACAACAGCATGGAGATCAACACGTCGTCGACGACTACGACGACGACGACGAGGATGGGGAAGTAGACCATGAGCAGTACCTCATGAATCAGCTCGGAAGAGGCGCACCAGACTCGGATTAAAGCAAATTACCTCTAGTGAGATCGATACTATGGAAAATGAATCACAAACTGCATCACCAGGAACCGTCGCAACCAGCCAAGGCTATTTTTTCCCCTTTCCCGCGGGGGAGGTGTTTCGGGGCCTTTTATTCGTTTGGTTGCTCTCGTACCCCGCCCTGTCCAACATATTTCGTACTATCCTCTGCGTCGAAATATTGCTCCAAATCACATTTAATCAACCGGAATAAGGAGGGAGGGAGAAAT
>PDIP01000022.1:177221-258800 GCA_002811645.1 Corallochytrium limacisporum
AATAGAATGCGAAAAACACACGCTGTAACGCATTCTATTGGTTGCGTAATACTATGAATTGATACTACATCATTGTGTCATCGGGAGAGGAAGCCAACTGAGCCTGTCCACCGCTGTGTCTTGGGGAGAAAGTTTTTTTACAGAGAGAGGGCCGCCTCTCTCCCCCACTCGCAGTAAAACGAAACAAAGAAAAAAGTGGCCGGTGGAGTATAGAAGGAGAAGGGGGGGTGGGTGGGGGGAACCCAAAACCCCAAAGAATAATTAATGCGGCCCACGGACACGGGTATTCCTGGTAGGCCTGTTCACTGTTTTGGTCATAGCTGGGTGGAGGATGTGTGGTTTCAGCGATGTCTGTGATCGGGTTGTGTGTTGACACCTAGTCCTTCCTGTTGCGCTGCGGAGGATGCCTTTCTCTCAGTATTATCAAAGTACCAGATTCCAAGTCCAGTTCGAAGAATTCCTCTTGTGCCACACCACGCGCCGATAGTGTAGAATCTGCACCTGTGGTCCTCTTGTTTTGTTATTTTTTTATCAACAGTCCGCCTTGTTTTTAGATGCGGATCCCTAAGTTCTCCATATGTACATATACCTGAGGGCCTGCGGGCAATAAAAATATTGCCATCCGGTCTTCATTCCATCTTTTCCCGAAATCGGTGTTAGATTTGCGTTGAACGCTGGCTGCTTAGCGCCACCGCTTAAATTTGACAGCTGTTTGCCCACCCACGCAAATTGGCACGCAACGTGTGCATGGGGCTAATAGGTAGAAGGGAGGGCAAGGGGGGAAGAGAGGAGTGTGGGCAAAAGGAGTTTCTGCACAGAGAGCTGCAAGCGCGTGCATCCACGCACAGCACAGGTGTGACATTGGCACGCATCTGTCCAATACCCAGTAAACATCAATTGCCATCCCCAAGACCCCATTTCCAGAACGACTAGGTCCAGTGATGATTTCACAACATCTTAAAAGCGCACAGTATCGAAGGCAATGGGATAAGGGAGAGGAGCTGTAGAGCCGCACCCCCCCCCCCCCTTGTACATGGCGCATGGCAAGGCTCAAGTTTTGGAGCCGGGTTTCAAGTCTCTTGCGGCTCGCGCGGGAAAAGGAAGGAGCTGAGAAAACCAGCCCCCCTTTTCTTTTTACCCAGGAACTCTAATCCAAATTAATTATATAATTAGGTTTCAGGTTTATTTGCATGCTGACGGCTAGCTTTTTCCCCTAGGGGAGAGAGTGGGGTAGGGTAGCCAGGAGAAACTGGGCAGGGCAAGGCAACTGCAGCTGAGCCAATCCAGGTCTTGTGACATCTGCCAGCGGTGTGCGAAGTCTTCGCGTGGAGCGTCTACTACTCCCACCCACTGCCTTTTGTAAACTGTTGTTTGGGGCCGCAGAGATGTGTGTACCCGTTGCGTCCTGGCGGTCGTGACAGTGCTGCGAGTATTGCCAGCGGGGGTGCGGGTAACAGGCTGTTTCGTAGTCCGTACTAAACATGGAACGGTGTGGGAAACTCTATGGAGTTTGGCTCCATAGTCCCGGCACCTGCCAGCCAACGACATTTGCGCTTTATTTTGCGGTAGGGGCTTCGGTTGGACGACACATCCCCCATCTGACGCGTGCCGGCATATTGGTGGGGGTGGACTTGCCCGAGTCGGAGTCGAACTAACGACACACAGGGCTGCAGGGAGCGCATATATGCCGATGTCAAAGAAAGGTAGCTGAGTGCTCAAGACCTGAGGAAGCTAAGGTATATTTCATAGCCAGGTTCTAGTTTCTAATTCAAGGAAAGCTCCGTCGACTATCACACCGATACTCGGTGAATTCTGTTTGTCTAAGATCGAAATGTTGGCTGCAGCTCTGCGCAGACAGGCCACTACAGTCTCTGCTGTCCGTCAACAGTCATCTCGAGCGAGAGCCGCTATCGGGTTCAGTGTAATGGCGGGTGTGAAACGTTCTTACGCAACTGTTGAGGATGATGTTCTTGTGGAGCAGGTCGACAGTGCCGGTATCATTACAATGAACCGTCCCAAGGCACTCAACTCCCTCAACATGAGCATGATTAACAAAATGCAGCCTGCGTACACCAAATTTGAGGAAGACGATAATATCAATGTTGTGGTACTCAAAGGTGTCGGAAAGGGATTCTGTGCTGGTGGTGATGTCCGCCATCTTGCCGAGGCCGGCTTGGCTGGCGACCTTGAACCGTCCAACACCTTTTACAGGACCGAATACCAATTGGACTACCATATTGGTACGCTGACGAAGCCCCATGTGTCCATCATCGACGGCATTTGCATGGGCGGCGGTGTTGGTGTCTCTGTGCACGGTATGGGCCGCGTGGTGACCGAAAATTGCCTATTTGCCATGCCCGAGACAGGTATTGGTTTGGTCCCAGACGTCGGTGGATCGTGGTTCTTGCCGCGCCTACAAGGAGAACTAGGCATGTTCCTAGGTCTAACGGGCTACCGTCTCAAGGGCGGCGATGTGTACCACGCGGGAGTTGGCACCCACTACGTTCCCAGCGAGAAGCTCGCGGATTTGGAGCGTGACCTTGCCCGCAGCGACGACATCCAGTCAACTCTCGATGACTACCACCAGGATCCAGAGACTCCGTTCACTTTGGCTGAGCATATGGATCTGATCAACCGCACTTTTGACAAAAACACAGTTGAAGAGATCGTCGAAGCCTTGCGCGCCGATGGCAGTGAGTTTGCTCTGAAGCAGGTCAATACTCTGGCCAAGATGTCCCCCACCTCTTGCAAGCTCACGATGCGCCAGCTCAGGGACGGTGCTAAGATGACGTCTCTTGCCGAGTGCCTTAAGATGGAACTGCGTCTTGTGCTGCACTGTGCGGAGGGCACCGACTTCTATGAGGGTGTTGGTGCGGTTCTGATTCACAAGCACAATAGTCCGAAGTGGAACCCGGACAAACTCGAGGACGTCTCGCAGGCCCTGGTTGATAAGCACTTTGGCCCGATCAAGGAGGAGCTCGTTCTCCCTGAGCGTAGCCCCAGTTCCCGCCTGTAAATGGTTCCAAAACTCGACCCAATCTACAACGATACAATAGTCTATAGCAGGTATACTTTACTTGAAACTAGCGGGTAATGATAAATTACGGTAGTTGACCTTTGCAAAGCGTGTACTTCATCTACCGTGACTCTAGGTACCGCTCTCTTGCCATAACACTGGCACTAAATTTGATCAGTATGGTCGTACCTTTTTCCGTGGAATGGGCCGTGACGCGGGCTGGGAAATGTGCTCCGTCCAGCACGGCTTCTACAATGCCCGCCACAAAGGCACCACAATTTAGTGACCCAAAATCTGCCGGAAGGTCAATAAATCTGTTAACTATCAGGTCGCTATCGGTGATGAGATACGTGTCATCGCCCTTTGAGTTCTCCTTCTCCAGGTACTCTGCCTGCTTCCCAAACAAAATACGCCAAAGTGTGCTCTGAATAAAGTAGAGTTCGTTTAAGATCCGAGTCTCACGCTTTTGTCCCTTGTCACGAACGTGGAAGAGTTCAATTACGCGCACTCCAACGCGATACCCTATTTCGGAGAGTTTACGCTCCAGCTCTGGGATTGAGTCTACGCGGACTCGACAGTACTGGACTATTTCCGCAAAGAGAAACGCAAAGGACGACAACGCAATATCGGTGCGATTCCTTCCCAGGACCTGGTCCTTAGCAGATTTTGTGCTTTTGCTCATCTCACTGTTATGGATTAACTATGGTTTATGCTTGAGGGACTACGCATACATATCTCTGTTGCAACACTACATCTAGAAATTGATCGGCTGTGTGACCATCTATGCCAGCATAGATATTTAAGCATTCATTGATCAATGTTTACGCATTGAACATGACACGAGCATCTACGTTGAAATAGCTCGGCGCCAACGGACAGATGGTTTGCTGCGATCAGGGTGTGTTTGGTCGCATGGTTTGTTTCCCCGTCCCGGACCCTCTCGAGAAAGCAAAGCCTCGATTTCCCGGCCCCCCCTTTTCTCCCCTGCGGGGAGAGGGGGGCGCCGAACTCGACCCCTACCCGCAGAGGGTCCTCTTGCCGCCCCCTCCCGCAGGCCGGGCCGGCCGGAGGGTATTTTAGGCAACGGGAGCGTCTTGGGGGGCTCTATGCCGAGTCTCTTTGGAGATGTATAGTGGTAGAGGTATTGTGAGTGAATGTCGAGCAGCCACGTGACAAAGACAAGGCGTTATAATGTAAATTTGATGAGAATACCCACGGTCAATCCCAAAGAACACGAAGATGTCGTATGATACGCAATCGCCAGCGTCTGGCCCCAATGGGGCAACAGATCTGACCACAGTATTGGCCAATCTTAAGCACCATGTCCGTATGACAATGGCTACATTTCGGGCAGAGGCGCCAGTGACCTACGCGCAAACCCTTGCGTCCGCAACCACAGTGTTTGCCGCTGACATGGGGTTTATTCCGTTTCATTGGACATGTCTGCCAGCCATAAGCCCTGGAGACGGAGGGATCATGTCCGCGCTGCTGCAGCCGCACCGGCTGATCCTACCGCTATTAAGTTTTCGTTATGGATCATTTGAGCAACTCTTTATGCTGAGCGTCATGCAGAGACGCCTGGAACGGGAAGAATATGGATCCCCACGAATGTTGCAAAGGGTCGGTGTCGGGTCCCTTCTACTGATTCTCATGCAGTTTCTCGCCGCACGCATTTCACCCTTAAAAAGCTTTGCTGTGCATCGATTGGGTACATCATTGGTAACAATGTCAGTATGGATGATGTGTCGACGGAGACCGCAGCAGTTTGTAAGAGTGTGGGGTATGCTGCAGGTTGAGGCCCGATTCCTACCCTGGGTGCAGCTGTTCTGGAGCTTCATACTGGGGGGTCTAGACCTGCGCGAACGGCTGTGGGGCATGGGTGTGGGTGAATTGCTCATGCGCATGGGGGCCCATCCGCAGTGGAAGCAGCTACTAGCCCCGCCGTTGGCGATAGAACGGCTCTTCGAGCGCATGTACGTGACCCAGCCACCACCGACAGTAGAGCAAATCTACGGAAGGATGCCAGGAGGGGGCAACAGGCCCGCGCAGCGCGGTGTACACTTTGCGGGCAGTGGGCATCGTCTTGGTGGACGATGAGATGGCTTTGTGATGCGATGCAAATACTTAAACCAGAGTGGTAGTGTCACTGCAGAGAATAAATCAATAGAAATGTATGTGAACTATGTATATTACACTACTCTTTGAAGGGAGCACATGGATGATATGGAAAGTATGAAAGTATGAAAGATTCGGTTTTGGTTGATGATATGCTCAATTGTCGGGTGCACACTGTCTGTCACAGCTACCCAATAATCATAGAAGTGCCATGGTGTTGCATTTCAGATTCGCGGTTGCTGTGGTTGTTCGTGCCATTGGCCTGCCGATTCTCCGGCCGGCGCAGTGAGGCCCGCCAAGATTCATAGGAGTTCAGACGCCGAGTACCACTTGAACGGCTGCGGCGACTACGGCGAGTGCCATCTTGGTTGTCAGCTTGGCTGTCAGCTTGGCTGTCAGCTTGGTTGTCAGCTTGGTTGTCAGCCTGGTTATCAGAGCTGTCATCCTGGTTGACGTTGTTCTCTTCCTCGTTGTTCGCATTATTATTGTTTATGCGATTGGCGCGCTGACTGCGGACACGCTCCATTGCATCGCGAGCTTCTTGCGTGGTCAGACCACCAATCATAAAGCCATCGGCGGCCAGACGGCTCTCGACGCGCCATCTGCTGCTGGCTGCAACCATGATACAGCCCCACACAACGGCCCACGCCCATCCAATTACGCTGTCGTGGAAAATGATCTGAGCAGCGGCAACGCCGCCGGTGAGGATGAAGCAGAGGATTCGCCGCGGACGCTGCAGACGCGGATTACCACGCCACGCTACAGTCCATGCGGCGAGAGCCGTGCCTATACCGGGATAGATAACGTTGCCTACCAGTGTGAACACAGCCACAGGTAAGGGCAGGATTGGAAAGATCATCTGCGCGTACTCCCACTTGGACTGATGGAGGGCCAGGTGGGCGCTAATATCATAACGGGTGCGCACGCGCAGACTTACCGAGTTCGACATATGGGTGCTGCCGATGCGACGATGGCCCCTCCGAGCTACAGATCGATATTCAGGCGGCTGCTCCTCGACGTCAATGTCATCGTAGGTCGGTGGTTGAGCCGATGGCGCTGGGGGTAGGGGGTGAATGTCACCCTCCTCCACCCCACTGTCGTTGTCATCGCTTTTGCTACAACGATCCCCCTTTGGAATGAAAACTGGTGTGTCATCTACGCCAAGTTCGCCTTCGTGGCCATAGACGGGATGCAATTCGCCGTTTTCCATGCGCACGCCGACGTAGTCTATCTGTGACTGATGAGTCTCTCTGAGAGCCGCAGTGCTTGGTGCAGTTGGCTCTTCCACGTCAATATCAATGCTTGTATGGTACGAGGGGGCCACTGATCTCCTAGAAATTGACCCAAGTTCCCGTCCCGCAGACTGCTGGCTCTGAACTACTCGTGGAGTCGATGTACCACTACCTTGCTGGCTCGAATACTCCGGGGGTCCCGAGCGCATGCTAATATTATCCGCTCTTGCCTCTTGCTGCAGACGTAGTATCCGACTTAAAATCTCCAACGCTGACGATTGATTCCGCTCATTACGCTCCTCAGGAACTGTTTCCGATGGAGATTCCTCCGGTTGATAATGGTCCAAAGGTACCGGTGGCGGTTCGTTGTAGGGATCCGCGGGCAAGCCGAGCCTGGTCCGCGCCTCACGGGCCCGCGAAGCGCTATAGGGGTTATCTCTCGGCATGTTAAAACACGGTCTACACTAAAAATTTGTTCCCCAATTACAAATTCATGTTCCTATGTTTCTTCTTTGACGTTCTATTCACTGTACTGAAACCCAGGGAGATCACACTTCCCGATATCGTAAATTAAAAGCCTCCGATCATATATCTCCAAGGCAGATTGATCAGCATTAAATACAACGATAAGCACACAAAAGTTTGGCAACATAGAATCCATCCTCATCAGTAGTGCTCCATACCGCTGGTCAAAAAGAATGCACAACATTCTTCTCCAACGGTCTTCGTAGGAACTGTCGGTTTGGGAAATAAACGTCGCTCTCTTGGGCCCGGTGTACAGGGTCAACCTCAAACCGCCCAGAAGCCAAAGCCCCCTGCGCCTCTCCCCCCCCCTCTTCCACTTCCTTTCCCCGGGCCTGCAACTCCACACCCTCCCCCCCCCTTCCCTCCGCCTCGGAGTGGGGCCAACAGCGAATGCGTAAGTTTCGTACGGCAGCAGGCCGAGCGAAAAACGGAGGGGGCAACGGGGAACACACACACTGAGACCGCCGCCGCCGAGACACACACAGATGCCGCCGCCGGAAAGGAAAAACGGACGGCGAAACCAACTTGGCCTCGCGGAACCCTCTCCCCCTTTTTTTTTCACTCACTCTTTCCTTTTTTTTTTCTTCCCCCTTTGCGGCCTATGGTCCCACTGCTGAACGTCAGAATAGCAAATGAACCACGAATTAGCACCAAAATGGCCCCACATCGGCCACAACGGCCAGCAGAGCGGCGCTCGTAAGACGGAGAAACGGAGGAGACGCATATGGGGGGAGGAAGGGAGGAAGAAATATGACTTGCGTTTGCTGCATACTAAAACAGTGGGAAGAACGGGTCCTGTTGTTGGAGGTCTCGTCAGTTTTCCGTTTTAGTGCGCGGGGGGTGATGAATGGGTCATCGAAAAAGCGAAATATAGACCAAAACCATCTCACCGAAATTACACTATATCACAATAGGTCTATGAATAAGTTAAATGTGATTTCATATACTAGATATATAAGAATTAAAATCATGGCCCTTGCATATAGAGCGTAACATTTGAGCACACCGCATTCCGCCCAAATGGAGCCAGGCCGCGACGGCCCAGAACGTTCCGGCAGGTGTGGTATTTTGCGGACGAATTGGAACTGGGATCTGTCCGCGGGCTCGAGAGAGTGAGAGGGGGCAAGGGAAGGGGGGGGGGAGAAGGGAGACCCGACGGCGGTTTCTCTGCCTTGTCTGTCTCTGTCTCTGTTATCTTGTCGCGAGCCCCTGTAGTCCTTTTCTTTTCTTCTTCGTTTCGACTTCGAACCCCGGCGTCGGAGTTTTGCGCGGCAGCGGGGGGGGGGGCGCTCTTGCTTCTACCCACCCACCCAAGCTCCCCCCCCACACACTCTTCCTCCCCTTTCGCTCTCTCTCGTGATCGACCTCCTTTTTCCCTGCCCGAAGGCTTCCATAGCCAATGGCCCAGAAGTGGGAGTGAACAGCCTCCACCACCCACCCCCCCCCTCCGTGTCCGTCCTTCTCCCCGCCTCCACCCCCGCCCTTGGCTCTCTCCGCAGTCAGGTGCCACTTTCCTCGGCCGTGCTCCAACTGTCAGACCATCTCTCACTCCCCTCCCTTGCTGCTGAACCCCCCGTTATGGAATGTGTATGTACCAGAGAGGATCTATTTTTATTTTCCTTCTGCTGCCTCTCTTCCGAGCGAAGCCCGGAGGGAGGGCAATTAAAAGACATGCTGGAGATGAATGAAACCTTTGTTTTTCTTAATTCTTGCGAGTTGGTATTACGCAAATTTGGTACGGTTGAGAATCTTTCTTCCTTGGCCCTTTTTTCCTTCCTTCCGCTGGTCCGCTCCTCCTCGTCCTCTTCCCCCCCCTCTTTTCTCTCTCTCTCCTCCCTCCCTTGCCTTTGCCCCATCGCTTCTGGGGTCGGGTCTCTTCCCCTTGTTCCTTTGTCACCCTCTGTTCAAGTTTACTCGTTCCATACCCGACTGCATCTCTTCCTTATCGCCCTGTTTATTTCGTGATTCCTCCCCACTCTTCCCCCCTGCGGTGCGTGTTTCTTTGGCTCCCCTTTTCTTTTGATTTTCGTGCGGGAGATCGCTGCCACTGCCATGCCCAGAAAAAGACGATCGCATCGTTGGTCGAGCCATGGACCGAGTTTGGGTGTGAGGTGGGTCCCGCTTTCGTTGCAGCAGCAGCCAGGTACAGAAAAATTAGACATTATTAGAGGGAAAGACAAGGGTGGACTGGGGGGGGGGCGAAGAATTGTGTACCCGAGTTGGCTCGGACGGGGTGGCGCTGGTATCGGTGCGGTTGAAAACAGAGAGTGGTGAGTTTTTATTTCTGCTGTTTCATTTGTGAGAGAGACCGAAGCGGGAGAGAACAAAACCTGTCAAGTTCCCTCATTGGCTTTTTGACCAGTCCTATAGCGAACGAACTAGTAATTTCGAGGCCAAATGAAGCGTCCCAGCTGACCCGGGAAACCAGCGCGCGTACGGAAAGGAGAAAAGGGGAGGGTAAAGGTAGGAGGCGCCAATATGCTTAGGAAGTGGATGAAGTCTCGACTGTGAGTGGCCGCACACGCAGACGAGAGGAACTGAGGACGAAGGAATGCGAGGGAATAGGTACACAAATTCTGTTTAAATCCAATTTTCATAGATAATACACTATTGAGTCTGAGCTTAATTTCATAATTAATTCTTCACAGTTCTCTATGCTATACTCCCTTTTCGTTCTACCAGGGCATGGCACCACCACTGCAGCCCCCCCTTCTCCTTTGGAACCTCCGAAGGGGAAAAGGTGGGCAGCCATACATATATATATATATATATAGGCCCCCGCTGTGCACATGGAAAATCAGTGTGTCATGGCAGAAGTCAGAGCAAGAAGAGGAAGGAGGACAGCGAGATAGGGAGACGATACCCGTTTTGCCCACGAAGTGTGTTGAAAGCATTGAGTTCAGTATGGACACGGGGTACGACACGGAGAGGAGCATACAAAAAACGGGGTCGTGGGCTCTCGTGTTCCCTTTGCAACGTTGGTACTGAGTAAAAGTTAATTCATTTTCACCCCAAAGGCCGAGCGGGGCCCAGCAGTAATGAGGAGTCCGACGATGTCATGGCTGGCTGGAACAAAAACACCAGCTGCTGAACGGGCCGCACGGAGAAACGGGAGACGTAGCGCCGGTACAAGCATGGTAGGGGTGCCCCCGCTCCCCTTCCGGTTTGGGCTGATGGACGCTGAGATTCCGTGGTAAAGTGTATTCAACGGATGCGAGTTTTTTTTTCGGACCGTTTGGATTTTTTTTTCGAAGTGGTTACCAGCGGCGCCTGGCATTGCTCTCCCAAATTTACGAGTACTCCCACTCCTTCACAGCGAAAAGGTTTGCCGCTCGGCCCTTTCCCAAGGACCACAAAGCTCCGAATCCAGTACCAAATGTACCACTCGTTCTGACGCCAGCGCGGACAAGGCAATGAAATTGTTTTCGAATTAAGCGGCTGCTATTCGGACGCATTGGGCGCAAGTGGTATGGTATAGGACACAGGGTGCACATCCGTAAATTCCTTATGCTGCAGGAGCTGAGCATGTGCATGGTGGTCGCTCACGTCGTCCTGGAACTGTTTGGAACAACATTGGGCTGATGGTGTAAACGACCATGCGATTCCCTTTCTGCTTTCCCTGACGGCCGCTTCCCGGGTGATTACAGAGTCCGTCTGTGGAGTCTCCCTGCCTTGCTCGCCTGTACACCATTCTACTGACACTTCTCCATGTATACCTAAGAACCCCTAGGCTGGGTAAGACGAAAACGGTACTGGGAGAGTTTCGGAGCCAATAGCTGTAAACCTACTTAGTTGTAATTAAAAAGCACCTGGAGGGGTTGTTCTGGCGCGCTGGTCTGCTTCCACCCGCCCGGGGGGAGGGGGCCCTTTGGCCGGACGGCTGTGCAGTGTGGTTTGTTGTGTGTCCGAGAACGGGGCCTGGAAATCCTACAAAAAAGGCATTGAGGTCTTCAGTACAATGTGGTTAGTTTCATGTGATGATTAACTAAAAACACATCTGTAACTTTACTGTTTTCTTCAAACTTCGGAAATGTGAAAACTAGAATCCACTCACAAAACACTGCTTCGCATCCAAGAAAGAACATAGTAAACAATGTCAAACAAGGACACGGCGACATTCCAGAGCCGTTTAATTCGGCGTTTGGACATTCAAGTGCGGACCATGATGGAAAGTTACGGTCAGTTAATTGCGGCGGCCAAAATCAATGCCGCTGACAGTGAGGAAGTGGACGAGGCTGGACAAAAGACCGATCTGGCCTCTGTTAGTAAAGAGGAATTTGAGCTGCAAGTGAGGACCAAGGCTCTGATCAAAGGGGCCGAGAATTTGTTGAAATTGTTGGCGGAGCTTAAGGAACTGATCATGCTGAATGACGTTGGTACACAAATGTCAGTGGTAAAGGAACGGAAGAGCTTGTGTCTACAGGAGACTGGCAAGGTAATGAAGTCTCTGGCAGATGTGCAGAATGAACTAGCAGAGCACTTGCACAAGCTGGAGAACGTGTACTACAGCCATCCGAAGAAGACACTAGGGGAGCAGGAGACCAGCGAGTCTGTGTCATAGAACAATCAAACGCATATCAAATAGAAACAGCCCAATTCGTGAAACGGTCCGGTAGTTTAAATCATGCTACTTTGGCACCGCCATTTAAGCGACTCCAGCTGGCGGTGTTCTTCTTGAAATCCATGGTTATATCTTCATTGAGCAAGACATATTGTAGGACACCAATGCGGAAATCCATCTCCTGTGTCTCCTTGCGCAGCTTCTCCATGCTCTTTTTGATATTTACCAGTGGGCTCTGGTCCGTAACCTTCGAACCCTTGTCGTCGAGCTCGTGGCTGATTGCAGCAATTTCTGTCTTAATGGAGGCAATCTCCTCGCTGTTGGCCTCAAGATCCTTGGATTTGGAACTGCAACTTTTTTCCAGGCCGCTGACTTGCTCCTTCACCTTACGGAACTCCGCCATCTGATGCTCAAGTTGCATGTTAATGTGCTTTTCTCTCGAGTGAACCTTCTCAAGGCTGCGATCAATCTCAGAGGTAAGTTTCGCCAGTGTTCCTTTGAGGACACTGCTCGCCTGCTCAGCCATCTGGCTTCGTGCGCGCATGGTCTGGAAATGCGATCGCCAGTCTCGCGCCTCGGCGTGAACGGTAATCTTCAATTCATTTTGCACACTAACGTATTCCTTCTCCCATTCTTCCGGGCTCATCTTTGCAATCGCAATCAACGCTGGCTGCTGGCTATGCAAGCCACTATGCCATATAGTCTGTGGCCGATATGTCTCCGCCATCAACAATGTCGAGGTTAACCTCCTCCTCCAGTTCCTCTTCCTCGATGACCTCATCCTCGTCAATGGGAAAGTTGAGGGGTATGACACCTATGCGCTTGGCAACCATAGCTTGATCGCACATCCAGTCCAGAAAGTCACAGATCTGAGGCCCGTAGCCCTCTGTTAAGACTGCCTCGTTCAAGGCAACAGGCGCACGCAGCTCTTTGGCTTCTCTAAGGATCTTTTCGATAACGACGCCTGTGTCGTCGGTTTCTTTTTGGTTGAAGAAATTTGCGATGAGACAAGAGCTTAGAAATGTAAAGACACATGCAAAGAACATCAACCCTTCGAGGGGTCGCACAGCTGGATAGGCGAAACATTCGCGTGCCAATGGCGGTAGTTTCATTTTCCTAAAGGCAAGCTCGTAGTCTAACATCTTGAGCTTGTCGTTCACAAGGGCTGCCGTTGCCAAGGGATCTCTGGGACCTATCCTTTGCCTAAGAGGCTTCGTCACCTTGTTCTTTAAATGCCATGTCTTCATATTGGGTAGTACGAGGTTGCACCCTGTGGGTACCACGCCCTGGTGCTTGTCTTGTCCCTAGTTCAAACTTGATCCGCAAACAAGACACAATAACTTACAATCCTTGTGCGATGAGCTGCTTGATGTAGATGTCACAATGCTAAAGATGATATCAAGGACTCCCCAGTTGCCAACCATCATTTCAATTCCGTTGGTCTGACCCACAATCCCGACTAGTCGGGTCTGTCCCTACGCGATTCAGGGGACCCAACCCCGGTTGACAGGTCGGGCGGGCACCCACTTACCCACCCTCTCCACCGGACATCGAATATATTAGATGATAACCTAATATTTGTAATTAGTATGAATTAGCCCGGGATCTATTTTGTTGGGTTTGTGCAGCGGGCGGTTGCTGATGCAGTACTTTCACTATGAGGCAGCAGGGGGGCTGTTGCTAAATATAACTCTGGGCCGGTTGGGACTAAGTAGCGGGGCCGGGGAGGGAGGTGTGGTGTTGTGTGGGTCTCAGAAGAAACATGGGAAGGAAGCGCAGGCCCTCGGTCTCGCTATGCTTCGCCGCGTCGGTTAAGTTGGTATTTGAACCAGCTACTTTAGAAATGATTTTAAGTAGAACGCAATCATTCCGTAACTGAGATACTCAAGCGACATTGGCAAATCACGTCCGGACGGCTTCAGGTTTTGTGTTTTTTTTCTTTGCTGTCTCATTGCAATGTCGTGGTGAAGGCAGGCTTCATAAATCTGTGTTCCTAGACTGCGTTCCAGGCCAGAGCATATATTTGAATAGAAATGGTGTCACCACCAAAACCTTGGGAGACAGGTGGCAGTGCCTCCAGTACGCCTGCTGCTCCTGCTGCCTCTGCGCCCTTGGGCGCCTCTAGTTCTGGTGGCCTTGCCGGAAATGCCCTGCAGTCGACCATGAATGGAACCACGGCCTCTGGTGCTACAGGAGGAATAACAGATAATTTTGGTTTTGGTACGGACTCGTCTTTACCTCCTCGTCCAGAACGGACTTCGACCGGAGGCTATGGTACGGGAATGGGGAGCACTCTCGGCACTGGTTATGGTGGATACGGGAGTGGCATGTACGGAAACAGCATGTATGGTGGTGGTGGTATGTACGGATCAGGAATGTATGGAGGTGGCTATGGAGGAGGTATGTACGGAAGTGGTTACGGAGGCATGGGCTACGGCGGATACGGTGGTATGTACGGCAATCGGATGATGGACCAGAATCCTTCGTACTTCGTCCAGCGCGCTGAGAGTTCCTCTCGGCCTGCGTTTCAAGCAATTGAGGACATAGTGGGAGCTGTGACTTCAGTGTCCATGATGTTGGAGAGCACCTACCAGGCCACTTATAGTTCCTTCCGTGCCGTGCTCGGAGTTGCAGATCAGTTTGGCCGGCTTCGGAGTCAGTTAGTGGGGGTATTTAGTACTCTGGCGGCCATCCGTATGATGCGCCGTGTGCTGTACAGAATTCTACTTGCCTTCGGCATCAAAATGGAGTCACTCAAGCCACCGCCAGTGGAAGAGGGAGAAGTTGCACAGCAACGAGCCCGTGCATGGCCCATCATCATCTTTCTGGGTGTAGTGTTTGGCGTGCCTTGGTTCATTTGGAAATTGCTGGCCTACACGTACAAGGAAACTGCAGAACAATGGGAGGATCCGACAAAGGTAGTCAAGGCCAGAGCGACCCATCCTTTCCAAGGAGAGCACGCAGATGAAATGAACCTCCAAGTAGGAGAAGAGATTGAAGTTTTGCGGCCGGATGCAGAGAATACTCTAGTCCAGCAAGGATGGGTGCGAGCCCGTAAGAAGGAAGGTGTCGAGGGTATCGTGCCTCTCAATCGCATCACTCCAATTAAGGCAGGAGATCAGGTTGATGGATCACCTGCAGGAGCACTACAACAGCCGGGGTCAGCGCCCTTGCCGGGGACTTTGGACGCCGCGAACACAAATCAGGTAGCTGCCAATTCACTGACCAATCTGCAGCACCGCCAAGCACAGCAGCACCATTCACAGTTTGACGGGGGCATGAAAGCTTTGCCGGGCACACAGGCATACCATCAAGAGATGGCAAATGCGTGGGGCAGTCTACAGCAGAGTAGTGCTTTGAACAATGGACCCTTTGGCACAGGCCCTGCTGGCCACGGAGGACCGTACGGTGCTGGTGGCATGCATGGTGCATGGGGTTCCTAGATGACATCACGTCGTGAGCAATTTTCAGCAGCAAACCGTTACAATAGATGGGATTTCTTTTATTCTCTATCCTCTTTGAAGCTTTGCAAGAACCCGCTCACAACTTGTGTTTCTCCGGAGTGTGGAGCAGAGCATCCAACTGCGGCTTGACCGTGCCTGCGAATCCAGCGCTGAGCAGCACGGCCAGGGACAGGGCACCCACCTTCGAGCCGTATGTGCGCGTTAGCACCTGGAAGCTCTTAATCCCCTCCTTGGGGGGGACAGCCTGGATGCCATCAATGTACATTTTCTTTTGGCCATAGATTCCAGCTCCGAACGTGCCAATGGCACCCACGACCCCAACGGCAGTAGTCTCTGGCGACCCGGCAGCGACTGCAGCAGAACGGTGAGCCTCATAGAAGGTCACTCCAACCGCAGCGGACACTGTTGTGGCAACTACGGCAGCGGGAAGCAATAGCAATATCATTCGTATCCAGTCCACTACCACTTATTCTATATTGTTCATTAAGTTAGATTTCCTCTTGTGACTCCCAGTGTGAGACTTCTGTGGCATCCTAAGCCTCCCTAACTGTTATTCTCAGTGGTCTCATCAATTTTCCGGTGAACTCTTTGACATACCAGTTGGATTGAGAGCAAGCAATCTAAGAGAAACGCAGAAGTCACTCCCCACACCCGTCACGGGAGACCTTATTCAACGACGGTTTGTGCTTGCCCTGTCCCTCTGCAATCTCACAAGGCTTGACCGCCGCATCTGGTTCACCGAACTACTTCGTGCGGACGTGCAATTTGGAAGACGAGCACACTCCATGCAAGTCCGAAGGTCGCGTGAGTTCTGGGTGAGCTTCACGAAGCACCCAACGGCACTTACCCAAACCTCCCCCTCTCCCCCCCCGGTTCGCAGCGGACACATGTGCCGGCCCCTTTTTGCTTAAGTCTCACCCTACGCCCCACCGCCCGATGCCACCAGGAAGCAAGGCGGTTGTTTGCGAGTGGACTTCTCTTTCACTTGGCGTCGAATAGCAATCTACCACGTTAAAGGCGAATAGGATGCTGTTCATGTTTGTTTATACTGGTATTTATTCGACCTAGACACGTGTACGCTAAAGTCTGATGGTCATTAAGTGAGAACGGCAAGGTAAAATTTACGAGAGGACAGCGATAGGTACAGCAAGAGGTGTAGATATGTGAATTTTCTGTCAAGGTGTACAGGAACTTAGTAAACAGATCCAAGCTCAATAAGTTTATCATGGCCCCAAGCCTGATCAACATTCTTGCCCACCGGCCAAACCTTGGCATGGGACTTAAGGTTTCAAGGAGCATTTGGAGCCATTACGGTGAAGGACAGTGCTACTATATTGTGCGTCAAGCTCGTATGAAGGAATTGGAAGATTCTTCAATGGTATTGAAGTCCGGGAAGACCTGGGGAAATCTAGTATGGTGCGGTACCTACGTGCCACTCATGCATAACATTGATTCTTGGGCAAAGAAAGACTGGTTCGTTGTGGAAGACACGAAGGCTGTAGATCCAGTAGTCTACGGAACGGAACAGAAGCTTTCGCACTATATGAAGACCGGAGAAAAGCTTCCAGAAGTTCACGAAGAATCCATGCAAGAGTGGCTGCAACGCCGTCGCGACACCCCAGTGCCGAAGAAGATGCAGCTGTCACCGCGTCAGCGCATGAAGTATATGCGTAAGTTTCCCCGTGGTGCGTCCATCAAGAAGGGTCGTATCCTCACGCAGGAAGAAAAACAGGCGGTGTAAGCGCTTTATAGACATTTCGAGCACCCGGACGCTTATGATGTAGCGTAGCTCTATCCCGAAACATTGTAAAACATAAATCATACCATAGTACCATTCACTGCATTGATTGTGGCACTGCTGGCTTCATCATCAGTCTTTGTGGTTCAACACCGCATAGTACGGATATATGACTAGCACCTGAGCAGCAGCAGCCACCATGGCAAAAGCAGATATGGCCCCGACTTTCTCCATGGTGTCTGTACAATACCGTGCCTCTTCGCTCCGCACCCACCTGAAGTCTGGGGTGAAGCTAGCACCGAGTTTATCCCCACCCACCCACTCCCAAGAGGCAGCTATTTCCTGCCCAACAACTCGGTGCGCACAGGACCGCAGCGTGGAGCGAAGGATTTCGTGTCGGGCAGAGGAGGAGGGTGGGTGGTGGGAGGGGGAAGGGAGTGCAAAGGGGGCATCCATTTGGTGCCATCGTAGAGATCTGGTTTGGACTTCACGGAGCGACCAACGCAGTTGTGCGTAGGAGATGGCCGTGATCAGGTATTGAAAGTGACTAGCTTCTCCTCGGAAGATACGTTCCTAACAGTATGCTAAGGTGTGTGCTGTAGATGTAAGGTGATAAAGTAGCATTGCCTTTAGAATATATTATAGAACAACCGCCGGTCATCAGATCATGGCCTGTGTGGGCGATCGGATCCAGAATCCTGCCACCGGTGTTTGCGACGATCCAGACTGTGATATTGCATATCTCGGCGAACGCAATTTCTTCAACACTGCATCTGGTCGTTGCGAGGAGGTGCCCAGTTGCACATCAGAAGAGGTCTACGACGGTGACACGAACACTTGCCGATCTCTCAGTGATCTCTTCGGCCCTGGTGACGGTATCGACCCCACTGACCTTCTACCACCCGATCCAGATATAATCACTGGGGCACCAATCCCTGGGAGTGGATCATCACCCACAGACATAAATTGCAACAACGGTAAGCTAGACGAATCCGGTACATACTGTGTCTGTGACGAAGGCTGGGCAACCAAGAGTAACCAAAATCCATTTGAAAACTACGAGTGGTGCAACAGTCGAGAAATCGAGGAGACTGACGAAACCTACAACAGGGACAGTTTCGCGTTTGTGACGGAGCTGTTGTTCGGATCCACCACCTCTATTGCTATCATTGTTGGCATCATCGTTATCTGTATCTGGCGGAGGAGACGGCGCCATCGACAGAACAGCAGCAACGACACTTCCACAACCACGTCCAGAATTGCAAAGGCCATCCAGCGAGTTCGAGGGAACGCACGTCAGCAGTCGTCAGAGCGCGAGGAACACGCAGGGACTAAGTCCAACTCCTGTCGAGCAAACGGGAAGCAGCCAGTGGCCAGTGGTTACAAATCCAAATTTCCATCTGAGGACCAAGAAAACCGACCGGTAGATCGGAACGAGAACACGACCGAAACGGAGGAGAGACCACCACAGTACCACGAAAGCAAAGAGCACCAAAAGGTTGAAGACAAAATTGAAATGCCAGTCGAAGCACTCCGCACCATAGTCAATGCCGTCCTGCGCAGACCTAGTGGCGGCCAGGTTTCTACCAATGAGGGTTGTGTAAAGCACGCTACAGGATCTGACACGAACGATAAAGGCAACGCTAAAACCCGCGTGTTTTCCAACAATGCAACTTTGCACGCATTCGGCGGCGTCCGTTCCAACACGGCTACTTCGGCTGCTGGGGCCAAAAGATGGGTGCCTCCGAAGCATTTTGTGCAATGGCAGCCGCCGGCGCACTTTCAGCGGGTTAACCTCTCTCAACTGCCGTCGTCATCCGTGGCCTCACCAGTCCCTGCGCTCATGAAGGACAACAGTTTGTATGGGATGGCGGAAGATGTATATGAAGCTCTGCCACTAAGACGGGGTGAGGCATTGCTTCGCATGTCTCAGGAGCATGTGGGACCGGCACAAACGACATCATCATCTTCTTCGTCGTCCTCTGTGACAAGATCTGAGATTCCTGGTTGTGTTATTCACCATGAGAATGTTTCAGTCCTAAATACTCGAGCCTACGAGTTGCCAGGGCAGCATATCGAACGCATAGGGGAACTGTCGAGTCAGACCGCATGCAAGCGGCATTCGTCGCACCTGCAGCAATTGCCGGATGGCTCTGATTCAGCCTCCCTTGCGAACTTGGACCTCCGTACTGCTGCAAATGCTTCACCACGCTCATCGGCAGCAAACAGACCTCTACCAAGTCAACCGAGGTGGTGACCATGACTGGTTCAGGACTCTGTCTCAGCATGATAGCAGCGAGTGCAAATTGGTTTCCCTTGCAAAGTCATAGACTTCTCAGGTTCAACTCGAAATAAACGACACCGATCACACTTGAGGAGAGTTGGGTCACCACATACAAAGCGGAAACTCCTCTCCTTAAGAGTCAAAGTCTGTGCAATGGAATCAGAAGGATGGATAGGAATAATCTCCTCCCCTTCACAGATTGATTTGGATCTGAAGTACTCAATATCATCTTGCCACCCGTGAATATCAACATGGCTGCAACCAAGGATGTCATTCAATTTTTCCATCAAGTTGGGGGTTTCGTTGATGGCACTTCCTAGGCGATCCGGGATGACAACTTTAACGGAGAGGGCCGATCTTTCTGGCAGAGCAGGAGACGACTCCATCGCCTCATATTCACGATCGATGCAGCGACGAATGTAGCGGAGTGAATGGATCATATCCACGTATGCCTCCTCGTGCCCACCGGCCTTCGGTGCCAATCGGCTAAAGCCGATGTCAAAGACATTATCCACCTTTAGCAGCGGATGATGCTGCAGCACGTCTTCAGCAAGATGGGGCGAAACAACGGAGGTCAATGGGAGCACAGTATTGAGGACTTCGTTCAAAGTACTCTGCGTCATCCTACGAATTGGACTATCCTTTACATCAGTGTAAAGGGTGTCCTTGCTAATTGTGAAGTAGAACGCGCTCAGGTCGTTTACGATAAAGTCATGAAGTAATCGCAAACCGGAAGAGAAATTGTACAAGCGGAACATTGACTGAACTTCGTTGTTCACAACCGCCAACCGATGTAGCATATAGAGATTGAGCGGATCAAGAGTTTTCCTTTCCACTTCAACGCCAGATGCTGGGACGTCATTCAGATTTCCGAGTAGGAAACGCATAACATTCCTCCATCGTCGGTACACCTCTGAAACCTGTCCGATGATCCTGACGCCTATAATCTGATCACTGGTGTAGTCAGTACTAGCAACCCAGAGGCGCAGCACATCTGCGCCATGCCCAGGCCACTCCTTCGGATTAGCGGTGGCCCCGTTAATGACCATGTCTGGGCTGATGACATTTCCAATACTTTTGCTCATCTTTCGCCCAAACTCATCCAGAGTAAATCCGTGGGTGATCAAAGTTTTGTAAGGTAAGGTTCCTTGGCATGCAACACTTAACAGAGCGCTGCTCTGGAACCAACCGCGATGCTGATCACTACCTTCTAGATACACATCTGCAACCTGTTTGCCAGCATCATCTGCGAGAAGAACACTCGCCCAACTCGATCCGGAGTCAAACCAAACATCCATTGTATCGGTACCACGTTTCAGTTCGTCCGCACGATCCCTGTACTTCTTAGGTAAGAGTCCCTCATTCCCTTCGCAGGAAAACCAATAGCCGGATCCGTGCTCGGCGACCTGATCACGGACGTAGCGAATGATCTCTGGTGTCATCAGAGGCTCTCCAGTCTCTAGGTCATAGAAACATGGAATAGGAACACCCCAGAGCCTTTGTCTAGAAATACACCAAGAGGTCCGACTTTCGACCGTTGCACTAAGACGATGGCGACCGGACGTTGGTATCGTATTAAGATTCGGAACGCTTTCTATCAATTCAAGAGCCGTCCCCTGAACATCAGTAATGTCCGCAAACCATTGCGATGTGGCCCTCAAAATCACCGGCTGTTTTGCTCGCCAGTCATATGGGTATCTGTGAGTGTATAGATGCTCATACGCGATGAGATCATGAGATTTCATGTGCTCCACGACCATATCCTTACCTGCACCGAGCACAGGAAGTCCCACTAGTTCTGACGGAGCATTGGCATTGTACTTGCCGGCTTCATCAACAAGAGATGGGAAGGTTTCATAACCTCTTTGCAACCACGCATCGAAGTCTTCCAATCCATGAGCCGGCGCTGTGTGAACGACGCCAGTGCCCGCACTGGCGTCGACATGATCACTATAGAAAATCTTGCCCTTTCGGAACCCGGGAGTCGGCCATATGAGGTTGTAATCTGTATCCACTACCTCAGAAATCTGCACTTCCACTAAGTCTTTGGCACTGATGCCTTTATACATATCATATTCTTGCTGCAACGCTTCAACACGGTTGCGCATGATGATATCGTACCCCTCTGTTCCCTCTGTTGTCCTTCGCGGTACTGCGACGTATTGTGCATCCCGCGCCACGCAAAGTGCTTGATTAGCCGGAATGGTCCATGGCGTTGTCGTCCAAGCCAAAAGACTAACATCCTCTGAGGGTAGATCCAAGCTTGCAACTTGCTGTCTGTTCAATGGTGTCCGGAAAAAGACAGACCGGCTGACATGCTCTCCTTCATATTCCAATTCAGCCTCGGCAAGGGCAGTCTTTGTCCAGGGTGACCAATACACGGGTCTCAGCTTCCTGTTGATCAAACCTTTCTCGACCAGCTTCGCGAAGATTTCTAATTGGGCGACTTCATACTTTTTCGTTTTTGTGATGTATCGGTTTGCCCAATCACCAATCACTCCAATCCTGATGAAGTCTTGCATCTGGTTCTGTACGGCAGCATCTGCAAAATCACTTGCCAATGCGCGGATTTCACGTGCTACAGAGGGATCCTGTGCCTTTTCATCGAGCCCCTGGAAAGCAGGATCCTGCCTTTTTTTCTTCTTCTTTGGAAGGGAATCTAAAGCCTTCAGTTCGATGGGCAGGCCGTGGCAATCCCAACCCGGGACGTAGTGAACTTTCTTGCCGCTCAACAATTGAGTGCGAATAATCATGTCTTTTAATGTCTTGTTCAAAGCATGACCAACATGTAAATCACCGTTCGCGTAAGGAGGCCCATCGTGAAGAATGAATTCTTCTGTGCGCTTCGGATCCCGTCGCTGTGTCTCATACACATTTGCCCACCTCTGTGCAAGAATGGGCTCTCGAGTCTTTGCATTTGCTCGAAGCTGAAATTCCGTCTGCGGAAGGTTCACCGCGTAATTAGATCCGGAGTTCCCAGACTTCGTCTTAGTCTTCTTTGCTGCCCGACTTGTCGTGTGTACGCACCGCCAAGCGCTGTCCATCAAGCGGCACCGCCCGATTGCATGCTTGCGGATAAACATTGCTCTGCTGATTTGTTGACTACTGATCACATCCTGATCTAACTGCGGAGAAGCATTGAAACATGCCGACACAGAGATTGATAGAGGTCTTAATATGCACCATAAAGTATTTTCTTGTACCAGCAGAGCCACGGCGTAAAGCCTACAAAGAGTGCGCATGGTGCCCCACTCCACGGGGGTCCAGAGGTCGCCCACCACCCCGCTTTGGTCGATGAGGTCACAGGGCCAGTATAGTGGGTGAGGGGGGGGGGTCACTTCATGGTCGGTTCGCCCACTGCGTGCGGACGGGCGGCAGACTTCTCGATTCCCGAGTGCTGCTCTTGCCTGCCTTTGTTCGCTATTTCAAGGACTTGAATAGATCCCAACCGTGTGATGAAAAAATGTAGAAATTGTGTGTGTGAGCACGTAGAATGTATAGTACGGAGGCTCAATATGTAGTAGTATAGCGAAGGCTTAACACAGGAGATCTCAAGATGACAGCAGGACAGCTTTCATTCCGTGCCGGCACAAAAGTGAAAGCTCGCAAGGATCTGCAGCGCACAGTTGAGGCATCCAGGCTGTTGAAAAGAAAATCATGGACTTATGTTCCCGCTATTGGTCTTGAGGTCCATGCACAGATTGCGTCCAAGACGAAGCTTTTCTCGAGCGCACCCATGACGTCTGGAGACTCGCCAAACACAGCAGTTGCAGTTCTAGACTATGCAGCGCCAGGAGCATTGCCGGTACTAAATCGAAATGCGGTTCGATTGGCAACAGTGAGTGCCTTGGCACTGGGGTGCCAGATCAATCCCGTATCAATGTTTGATCGCAAACATTACTTTTATCACGACATGCCCTTAGGCTACCAGATCACACAGCAACGCCAGCCACTAGCTAGTGGAGGACTCGTGAGAGTACGTGGATGGGATCCTACAAAGCTGGGTAGCCATGCACCAGAAGATCAGGCTCCGGTGCGCATTCAGCATTTGCAGATAGAGCAGGACACAGGACGAACTACAGCAATGGGCAGCACTGGCATGTCGGCTGTTGACCTGAACCGGGCGGGTAGCCCACTCATGGAAATCGTCACGGCACCAGATCTCACGAGCGCATCTCATGCTGCAGAGTTTGTGAGACAGTTACGATTGATCTTGCAACGCATTGGTGCATGTGGTGGAAACATGGCTGAGGGTCAAATGCGTGTGGATTGCAATGTAAGTATCTGCCACCAAGACGGATCATTTGGTACCCGGGTTGAGGTCAAGAATGTAGCAGGTACACATTTCTTGGAGCGTGCCATTCAGCTAGAGATTGATCGTCAAGTATCACTCTGGAAACAGGGCCGGGAGGACGAAATTGTACAGGAGACAAGGGCATTTAATGCATTGACAAACACCACGACACCGCTTCGTAGTAAAGAGGAGAGTATGGACTACAGGTTCATGCCTGACCCGGACATTCCTCCTCTTCGCATTGAATCGGAATTCATGGAAGGGTGCCGGGTTGTCCTGCCAGAGCTTCCAGAGGGTACAATTGACCGACTTATGGAGGACCACAAGCTTGGCGCTCGTCAGGCCTATCTGCTTGTCCACAATGGCAACGAGATGGTCGACTTTTTCACGCAGGTCATACGTGACGTACCCGATAATGCAGCACAAACTGCCGCCAATCTGATCACGGGTCCTATCTTTGAGCTTACGAAGAAACAGGCTCTGGATGAAGAAGCAGACGAGGAGAAAGGATTCCTTGATCTCCCTATCAGCCCAGCATGGATCGGGCGATTGGCAATGGAAATACACAAGGGCAATTTAAAAACTTTCCAAGCTCGGGAAGTTCTTCAGGACGCACTACTCACGAAGGAGCTCGATCCAGACTTGGATAGGTTGATAGATGCCAGAGGATTTGGTCAGAGCCTCAATCAAGTTGACTTGGAAGCAATTGTCGTTGAACTCGAGGAGGAAGCGAAGACCAGCAAAAAAGTATCGAGAGCATTCGCCAAACTAGAGAATGACGTGGATAAGGGCGTTAAGGGAGTAATGGGTCTTGTGATGCAGCGATCTCAAGGCAACGCGAAGCCACAGGATGTCGTAAACTTGCTGAGGAAGCGTTACTCGAAGTCATAAATAAATCCAGGGACAAGTCAAAACATTTTGGAATCGATTTTAGTTAACTTCATACCTACAGGTATAACTTGATGGAGGCATCCGCGCCGTATGTTGTCATCAAGACCTTGGAAGGATGGGTCTGAATACCAAGGATGCCTTCGTCGAAACGCATCTTGTGCGCACTGATTTCCTGCACACATGTTGTCCGCGAGCCCAGGTCCCAGGTTCGCACACTGCAATCGTGGCCTGTCGAAATCACGTAGAGTTGGCTGAGATCAAAGGCCAATCCCGTTACTGCATCCTGATGCGCAATTGTCGATGAAATGCATTTCGAACTATTGATATCGAAGTAGCGAATCTTCTTATCCTCGTGACCAGTGATAATGATTGGCATGGTCGGGTGATTAATGGCGCAATTGATTTGTTGGCCACTCCCTTCATCATCCACATGGATCTGTTCGGTCATCTGGCCCGTTTCTAGGTCATATTGCCGCAACATACCGCTATCGAAACTGATCAGCAACATATTTTGCCTGCTGTGCAAAAATGAACAGCTGGTGGGTTGTCCAGTGTCGGGACTTTCGGCAATTCGCTGAATGGGAGCCTCCGACTGGCTTGTCCAAATATTGATGACTCCATCGGCGCCGGAACTAGCAACCAGATCCTTAGCAGGGTGACTTGTCAGACACCAGAGCGCATCCTCGTGCGCCTTCACCTTGGATGCACACCAGGCGTGATCGTACTTCTCATAGGGCTGTGCAGCCAGCAGCCTCTGCAGATCCCACCGCACAAGATTACCATCTAAATCACCTGTGAACGCATAGTTCTGTGGGTAGGCAATACAACTGCTAAGTACTGGAGCAACGTGAGAACGTAATGTGACAACCGCATCCATCTCTCCCGGAATTTTCTTCTCACTCTCCGCTTCAAGGCAGTCATCAAGGCGCCAAAACTTGACGGTGCAATCCTCAGACCCAGAGAGCAACACTGGTTCGTCGCGCATGAAAGCACCAGTGCGCACGCCGTCTACGTGACCCTTGAGGACGACCTTCGGTTTCCAGTTCTTTGCTGCTCCGCCAGTGGTTGCAATGGATGTAGATTCCTTCTCCTCCGTAGGTTGAGAATCCATTTCTAGAGAAAGAAGCTCGTCAAGTCCTGCCACAGCCTCCTCTTCCTCATTTGCCGCCTTGGACTTCGGAGACAGGGGACTTGTCAATCCCTCAAAGACATTCTTGACAGTCTTTGGAGCTGGACGACCGGTTGCTTTTTGTTGACCCTTCTTGTACTGCCGCATGATTTTGTTTAGCTGGTTGGAGTCGTACTTCGCTTCCAGTGACGCATCAATAGCATCATTCACGCCGTCATCTCCTTTCTGGGGCTGAATCAACTTAGCCAACGGGCTCTCGTCCTCAATATCTTCCTGGTCGTCGCCAACATCATCGTCTTTGGTACCCTCATTAAGAGCTTCGTCAAAAGCATTCATGATCTCGTCCGCTTCCTTGTTGTATTCCTCAGATGCACCATTCTCGTCTAAGTGTGAAGGCATGAGAGGAATGTTGTGGCTCTGTGAAGTACGCTGCGGAATTTCCGGCATACGAGCCGCACGAATGAACTCGTCTGTGTAACCCAGTTCCCGGAGATACTGCCTCAGTTGGGAAGTGGTCTTCAGACTATAACTTGCCTGTGGCTGGTCGGCACCTTCCAGTCTCCTAATCAATTCGTTAACGTTTTGTTGATATTCCTTTTCCGGTTTAGCAGCAATTGTAACTTTTCCTTCTTTCTCTAAGTCTGCCATTTTTGCTGCATGGTCCTTGCGTTCTTTCATGATTGCATATTCTAACATCTTCACCCTACGAATTAGGTCACGCTTAAGTCCCTCTTGTGCCTTTCGCTCACCTTCTAACATGGAGATGCGGCTAAGGAACCCTGAACGTTCTAAATCCCATTCGGCCTTTTCACGCTCGAACCGTGCAAACTCATACTGAATCCACGTCAAAACCGCAGGCAACGTCATCTTCCCCAGCTCTGAGCCAGCCCGACCACTGTCGCCGCCGCCTCCGTACTCTTCATTGAAGACGGGCATGTTTACTTACTAACTATATATCCCACAAACGACTTTTCGTTTCCTAGTCCATTATGTTTTGAACATGACTTTGCGATCGCATTCTTATTTCAAATTCCCGGTATTTGGACACATTCACAGAACACTATGTGTCAGTACAAACAATTTGCTCTCGACAAAGTAGATTATTTGGGAATTATTCTCGTTGCCTGAAGTAGGTCCGTATGCAGGGTGCACGGAAGATGTCTTATGTCATTAGCAAAAATATACATAAAGTAAAGAACGTCCACCATTGGTACAATGCGACCGCCAAATAATCTACGCATATCTGCGTGAAGGCCACCGGAGAAAGACTGTGCCTCCACATATTTTCCAAATGCCCTTTCCGTTTGTGTGCGAAAGTTGCTGGTGAATGGATACTTTTCATGAAGCTCGCCCGCTGCCGCTGCTTTGGTAAATTTGGAGAAACTGGAATGAGCCCGACCGTCCCAAGCCTACTTTACTTGAACGCCTGATCAGCTAGCCATTCTGGCAATGGACGGCTCAATTTTCGGCTGCTTGACGTTGACTGGCCCTTTCCATTGTTTTCGCTTTTGGGTAAGATTCATTCCTCCTGCGCTCTCCTCTCCCCCTTTCTCCCCTTTCCTTCCCAACCCCCCCCCCTCCCTTGCCCATTGTCCGGTGCGGTGCGTCTTCATTTTCGCGGTTGCTGTGGGGTTTTCATTCTCGTACATTCAGTACCAACATGACCCGGCCAGTCTGTTTTGGCGCGTAACGGTCAGTTGCCACCACCACCAGAATCGCTAGTAGTGTACATACAGTACCACGCATTACACAGCATCAACCGAACAACCATCTGCAGCCAATAAGCAAAGACGAAGAATAATATCAGTACATTATCTATGGAATTTGTCTTTCTCCGGGACCGCTGTTTGCCCTCGTCGGAGGCGTGCTGTGGACAGCGGCGACGGCGAAGCCAAATTCACTAACGAGAAAAGAAAGGGGTTCAGCTTATTCAACCGCTCAAAGGAAATGTGCTGGGATGAGGGCGGTTTCACTAACCAGCTCTATTCAGCGCAAGAACAAAGCACAACAACGCGCAGAGCTCCGGTACATTCACTTCCGCCGAGGCGAGACAATACTTTCGAAGCTTCGCGGCGAAGGGGCTCCGGAGAGTCAGACCAGCAGCCACCTTCCAGACGTTGGGGGGCCATTCGGACGCTGGGGTTGGCCATGGAACAAATCGTAGGCAGTCTGTGGTCTGACGTGAGTAGTCGACCTTTTCTTTGAAATGTATTTCAAACAAAGAAGATAATGCTAGGTCATAAAATCATACACTATTGGTACGTTATAAAAGAGAATTCTCTAGGGATCTATTTTTTCCCGGTGACCATTGCTCAAAGACTTCATTGCCAAGAGGGAGCGACAGCATACGGAACTAGAGAATATAGTTTAGAACATGGGCAAAGATTATCTAGGATCCGATCAGAGGCGGGTACGCCCTGATGAAGACAAGGAAGAGGCACCCATCCAGGCTTTGGATGAAGGTGACATTGAAATTTTGAAGACGTACGGACAGGGACCGTATGCAAATGAAATCAAGTCACTAGAAAAGGAGACACAAGAAGTGCTGAAGAAAGTCAACGAAATGACTGGTGTGAAGGAGTCTGATACCGGTCTTAGTCACCCTGCCATGTGGGACTTAGCAGCAGATAAGCAGATGATGCAGGAGGAGCAGCCTCTCCAGGTCTCTCGTTGCACAAAGATTATTCAGGAAGGCAACAACGAAGAAGAGTCAAAGTATGTCATTAATGTGAAGCAGATCGCAAAGTTTGTAGTCGGACTAGGTGAGAAGGTCGCACCTACTGATATTGAAGAGGGTATGCGAGTTGGCGTCGATCGCCACAAATATCAGATTCAGATTCCATTGCCTCCAAAGATCGACCCAACGGTCACTATGATGCAAGTCGAAGAGAAGCCCGATGTTACTTATAATGACGTGGGAGGTTGCAAGGAGCAAATTGAGAAGCTCCGCGAGGTTCTGGAAATTCCCTTGTTGCACCCGGAGCGCTTCGTCAACTTGGGTATTGAACCTCCGAAGGGTGTTCTGCTCTACGGTCCCCCAGGCACAGGTAAGACCCTGAGTGCGCGTGCTGTAGCCAACAGAACCGATGCTTGCTTCATTCGTGTCATTGGTTCGGAACTGGTGCAGAAATACGTCGGTGAGGGAGCTCGTATGGTGCGTGAATTGTTCGAGATGGCCCGCAGTAAGAAGGCCTGCCTTATCTTCTTCGATGAAATTGATGCCGTCGGCGGTGCGCGTGTGGATGACGGTGCAGGGGGTGACAATGAAGTCCAAAGAACAATGTTGGAGTTGATCAACCAACTGGATGGTTTCGATGCTCGTGGTAACATTAAGGTTTTGATGGCTACAAATCGCCCTGACACTTTGGACCCTGCTCTCTTGCGTCCTGGTCGTCTGGATCGTAAGGTCGAGTTCGGCCTGCCTGAGAATGATGGAAGAGCTCATATCTTCAAGATTCATGCCCGCTCTATGAACTGCGAGCGCAATATTCGGTTTGACCTCTTGGCGCGTCTGTGCCCCAACACCACTGGCGCTGAGATCCGTTCTGTCTGTACCGAGGCGGGTATGTTTGCTGTCCGTGCACGCCGAAAGGTTGCTACTGAGAAGGACTTCCTGGATGCCATCAACAAGGTCATCAAATCATACGCCAAGTTCAGTGCCACTCCGAAGTACATGGTGTACAACTAGAAGTGACACCGTGCAAAAGAACAAACCATGAATCAAATCATAGCGAGCCATTCTCAGAGATACATCTATGTGTAGAACACTTTGAGTCTTTTCTGTTGTTGTTTTAAGATTATCAGACCCCATGTGACGTATTTAGCTGACGTTGTCCCGTAGGACTACGTGGAAACACTTACCATTATGTGATGCATACCTGGCCATCGCACATGGATGTACTACGTGTTTTAGCCCGGTTGTAGCCAATCGAAGCCCGTGCCGGGCCCTACCCGGCTGTTGGGGGGGGGGGAGATCCCCTGCGTGGGGCGCGGGAAGTTGACCCCCCACCTCGCGGGGGGGGCCGGGACCGAGGTAAAAGGGGCTCTGCTTCCCGGGGGGGGAGTACAGTTGGACGGGCCCTCGGACACCACCACCACCACCACGAAGCGACGATGTGTGTGCCCGCGATCTGAGCCGGTTGATCCGAATTGGGAACGGTTTCCCTTTGGGTTTTAGACTCGGGTTGTCCGATAGCAGTTTTTGGTCACGGTTGTCCGTTGGCACCGGACAACAGAGAACACACACACACTGAGCGGGGAACCCATGCGATGAAAGGCACCAGTGACCTTTTTCAATTCCTGGTCAACATTGTATACTGATTACTATGAATAATTTCAGTGGAGGTCGTGGAATGGGAACGGAACTCACAAGAATTTTTGTTCAGTGGTCTATACTGACCGTCCATGGTTCATCAGCATTGCCACCGTCGAAAGTTTTTGTTCGTGCAGCCCGGAATCGGAGTCATCGTGTTCAAACTCGTTGGTCGCCTCCCTCGAGTTCAAATTTTCACAGCAAGATTGTCCGTCCGCGTTGCCGGTAACTGGTTGCTGGAAGTTTGAACAGCCCGCTGACGTGAAAAGGTCCAATTTTCTCCGCGAAGAGTTACTTCTAGGCAGCGCAAGAGTGGGGAAACTCCCAGAGGAAGGGACCGAGGGTGGGAAAAGGCCCCAAAGGCACTGGGCCCTCCCCAAAGGGCGCCAGGTTAGGTGAGTCTCCCGGGAGCCTGAAAGTGCTATGGGCAGGTATTTGGGGCCGTGTAGGCTATCGGCACATCGTTAGCATGCTTTCGTGTTGATCGTTCGTGTAGGGTACGGTGTAGGACGATAATGAGTCGATGAGCAATGGGAAATGGAAAACCTGAAGAAAACAAATGCAAATAAGAGCTTGTAGGCGGCGGCGACTGTACTAGCTGAGGACCTCGTCTGGAACACCACGTCCGGACGCAGGAAATATTGAAATCCGAAACCCGAACAAACACGGAGCCTAATGGTTGTTCCAGACCACAGTTGATCTTGGAATAGAACATTTTTGATAAGCGCCTGGAAACTTTGGATTTCTTTGGTACTGAGGGATTTGTACCACCGCACACACCATGGGAGACCTCTACGTAGCAGCTCTGGTCGCCTTTGGTGCTGCGTTCGGTGCCTTTGTGGGCATGTATACAGCTCATCAAATGAACCCACCCAACAATCCTCTGAATATTGAGCGCGCTCTCAGCATGATCCAAAGCCCAACAGGAGACGGGGTGAAGTCTGGAAGGGCTGCTCAAGATGCAGCTCTGAAGAACCTTGCCTTGCAGCACTTGCAAATGGCGCAACAAATCCTATTGGTTGTGAAGAGCAATCATCTGCTTGAAACTACAGCCTCTTTGGATGACACAAGTCGCCAGGGCAGAAGCACGGACGGGCAGGTGCCGCTCGCGGCAGCTCTGCGACGTGTGCGCACCGCCATCGATGTCTTGAAGGAGGACCTTCAGTCAACAGGAAAGAAAGACAACGTTGTAAGACTAGATAAGAGTGTGAAGGGTCAGACAAGGCTCAGTGCAGACGGTGTTGCTAGTTCAATCACTTCCCCAGATTCTTTCTACTCTGCAGCTTCCGACGAGGATGAACCGGCAATGGGGGACGGCTCGATGCCAGATCTTAACGGCCACCCCATGTCAACGGAGGTGCTTGGCGATCAGGAGGTGCCTGGTGCCTCTGTTGGTCCAGCCATGAAAGAATCAGAGCCCATTCACGTGGCGGGACTGGAAGCAAAACTTGCGACGGAGACGGAGATCATGGAGCTGACGGAAGTTGACATAAAATTGTGGCACCATGCGAGAATGGCAGAGGAGCAGCAACAGATCCGGGTGCGATTGGTCCGTCATGAAATGGTGCAAGTTGAAAGTGCGGAGATCTACCGCATAAAGGTCTTTTGCCAACGGAGGGCTTACACACACATGTTGAGCAATCCGGAAAGGAGTAAACGACTCGTTGACACACTTATGCGGGTGTGTAAGGACCTGCTGCTTGTTCTTGGGCAGTCGACGGGAGCTTTTGAGCAGCGCATGAAGGAGTTGCTGCTCTTTTGTGCATATGACAAGCAGCGAAATTTCACGAACATGGTAAACGAACTGATGAAGAGCAAGCGAAACCTCAGTGAAATCACATTCTACGATGTTTGTATCGACTTTATCCTTCTCGATGCATTCCACGACCTCGCAAACCCACCGGATGCAGTCATGGCCGTGTTAGGGAACACGTGGATCCCAGTAAGTGTCAAAAAAGCAGGTGTCAGTCGAGCTATTTACAGTGTCATATCGGGAAAGTCATCCATGGTAAACGACAAGGCCGGCTTCATGAGTCATTTCTATCGACTTACCCTGACCTTGACTCCCCATCTCAGTGCTGCAGCGCTCTGCGGAGATGCCGCCACTGCTGGGCCAGTAAAGATGTTCATTGAAGAAATGACCCAATGTGTGCGGGATACATTCAACTCAGACGTTGTCGACTACTCTACCACAGAAACCTTGGCGGATACCATGTACGAACGCATCCTACAATTGGAGAAGGTACATTTGCTCCACAATAGCTAGCATACATCCCATCAATTCCATTTAACTTTTCCAGTTTTAAGTTGTTTTGATCCATCATTGCAATTTTTCCAAACTTTCTCCCGGAAGGTGTCTTTGTGCCAGTTCGAAGACTTTGAAGTCTGTAGTAATTCTTTGGTGTCGCTTGATTAGAAGTATTGCATCGGAAGCATCAACTATTCGTCTCGATGCATGATCTGCAAAAGTCACAAGATCTGTTGCAATCTGACTAATATATAGAGAGATTCCGTTCTTTAAAATATCAATTTCTTCCTTCTTTAATTTCTTTGGCTGTAAGGCTCGCTTAACATAGTTTTCGCCGGACTTTTCCACAGCGGAACCTGAGGCACCACTCATGGCAACCTTGGCTTTGGCTTCGCTTCCTTTTTGTTCATCTACCCATCTACGCTCTATATGCACTGATCTGCGTAAGCGTTTTCATAGATCCTACCCTCATGGCATCTCTTTTTTCATAGCTTTAGTTAATGAATATTCTCTATGAAGTGAATCACGTTGGCTATGCGCACTGACCGAACTACCCTGAGGGCCGAAATCTTGGCGGCCTCTGGCGCGAAAGAATTTCTTACGCTGGAGCCCTTCCCTCCCCCCTTTCTTCCCTGAAGTGAGGGGGTCCAGCATTAGCGGGCATGTCTTCTGACAGTTAGCCAAAAACGTCCTCCATATCCGGAACCAGCGCTTCGTTCAGGTCTTCATTGTCTTCCGGTTTAACCTTGTCATTCGGTCCCACATTCTCATGTTCAGAGAGATCCGTTCCCACCCTTGCGCCGTGCCCTGACGAGGCAGTCCCCTTCTCAGCAAAGTTGAAAAAGTGAATCGGTCTGTGCAAGGGGTCGTAGAAGTCACGCGGATTGGTTAGGGCTAAACTGAAGGCCATACCCTTCGAGTGCTTGATGCCCATGAAATTGTAGTTCCAGATGCCCTGCTCAGGTGCCATGAAGAATCCAAGAACCCGTTCGGACAGAAGTAGGGGAACTCTCTGACTATGCTGCGGTACGTAGCTCAGCTCGCTACCGGCCTTAGCCACAAGTTCGTCGTTCTCGCGACCCCAGGCCATGCCATCTGCGGTCACACTGTGACAGCTAAGGGACACTGAGCCCGACGTGAACGTAATATTCAATACAACTGCTGTTTCCATCGCCCATCCATGGTCATCCAGCAGCATGGCGTGCGTCGTGACGTCTTGCACACTGAGGTACGGAATGTCATTTGACTGCGTGTGGATCCACCCTAGCGGTTCCAAGCCACTGAGGTACTCGTGATCCGGTGCCTGATGAGGTAGGATAATTGACTGGTAGGTTCCAATTTGAGGCACCATAACAATGCACTGAATCTCCTTCACGTAATCATTGTCGTTTGGTGTGGTACCGTAGAGGTATCCAGCAATCTGTGTGCGACTATCTGCAATGGTAACGAACGTATTCAATAAATTCCTTGGCAATACATACGTGTACCCGTCCTCAGCAACATCTTGCGATGCAACATAAATTTGATTGAGACGAGACCGTAAAGTTGCAGCGGCCAGTGCTCTCTGACGCCAATCCGCTTTGCTGGCAAAGGTTTGCTGCTCAAAATTTGAAGAAGTCGTGACCGTGATCCTTTCGCCAAACACATTTGTCGTTTGAGTTGTAAACGTGGTGACGTGCTTTGCATCTTGCTGCTCCTTTTGGGTCTTCTCCAATTCCGCCATCTGCTTGCGCTGCTCGGTTGGTGCCGATATTTTCATGCCCAAGATGATGTCCCGAATCTCCGACTGAGTCAGAACTGATGGGTTTACATCATTTCGCTTACCAAAGTCCTCTAGGATCAAATCCTTCAAGTTCACTTCTACGTGCATCCATTGCTCATCTGTGAGTGTGGGCCAGATATGATGCGGCTCTGTCAAAGTATCAATGTCTGGCCTTAGGATGATTTTAGTTCGCTCCATGTTGATGTGCAGGGCCCTTACGATCAACAAAAGACGACTGAAAGCAGTATAGCTACTTATAGACTTCAACCAGTCATCAAACAAATTGAATAGGGCCATCTTCGGCTCGGTGGCCTTGAGAATCAAATCAGCGAGCTTCTCCATCTTCATAATGGATTGGAAAGGTAGCTTAAGCTCACTGCCCTTAATCACAATGTTCGGAAAGTCCAGTAGGTGCACTTCCAGAGGATCAAGCATACCCCGACGGGTCACAATGACCTGCTTCGGTTGCTCCTCAACTGGTAGAGAGCGGATCAAGGCAGCAACTTCCTCTGCAGTCTTCCACTTCGCGAGTTGTGCTAGTCGCTTTTGTCCAGCCCAGACCGATGTATGGATAATCTTCAAAAAGAGCTGCCCAGTTCGCGGATTGAAGATGAAGATGGCACCATTTATCGGCGTGGTCTGTAAATTTCCATCCACAGTCTTGTGAACCGTGACACGATATACCTGTGAGTCGTCAATAAACCAAATCGTTTGATTCGAAAACAATTCGCCATAGTTTTGAGAGTTCAAGAACGGTTCAGACGATTCAGATGCATACAGTTGTAGGGCCTTTCGGACTCGCTCCCGCATGACGTGTAGCGCTGGGTTGCTCTTCACAATTTTGGTCATAGCACTTGTTATCAAAGGCTTCATGCCAGGTGTCCAATTGCCATACGCAGAGAAAGTATTGTACGCAAGATCCACAGCAATAATAGTACCAGTGGGACTGGGGTACAGAGACTCTACATCACTCGTATAGTCCAGAAACTTGGCTCTTGCATAGCGCTCAATGTCGTGAGAATCAAAATCACCCCAGCGCAACTGCACGTCGATCCAGAATGTCTGAGTGGTTCCTTGATCCAAGGAATCCTTTCCTGTCAGGAGGGACGGCTTTGAAAATGGCCACCGGTTCGCAGCGAAGAGTAAGATATCTGCACAAGAAGAATGCATTCGATAAGATTTTCGCGGATGGATCTGCTCCTTTTGCACACTTTCAATCTCCAAGTCATCTAGTTGCTGATCGAAGACCTGACAGAGATCCATGACGATAGACTCATGAATCTTTTGCCAGAGATGTGCCCGGAATATTTGAAGGAGACTGATCTTGAGGGTCGGAATCTTGCCGTGCATGAATATTCCGGTGAGATCAAGCTGCACCTGAAAGCCGACGTATACATTGGCACGATTGATAGTCGGAGACCACCACAGCGTGAATCGTCTGTTCGGAATCTGTGTCAGACCTGTTCGTTGGGCATTTGTCAACTTCTTGTACTTCATGCTCTCTTCGAATCCATTGGCCTTTTCCCAGAACAAACCTTCCCAAGTTTGGAAATATGTCGCTTTGAACAAAGAGTGCTCCAAGATATTCTCGACGCCTCCAAGAGCTTGGATCATGTCAGTGCGATAGTTTGAAAGGTTCCAAAGCTTTCCATCATGTCGTTGGTGAGTCCAATACATTGCGGAGTTCCTTGGGATATTATACTTACGCAATGATCCCCGTAGGCGCCAGCCCTTGTCGTATGCTAGGGTTTGGCGATCCTTTTGAAATAGTGTGTTAATGCGAGGAATACCGCGATCCCAGGAGTCTTCCAAGTCTTCCAACGTAAGTCGACGATGTTGCTCAAGTGCTTGCTTCCGCTTGAGGGCGTAGTCTGCCCATGTCCTTTGTGAATCAAGAAATTCAGCTTCCCAACTTAGCACGTATCGGTACAGATTTGGGATCAGTTGACCTTCTCCATTGCCCAGTCCCGCTCTAAAATGGCTTGGCCCAACTTCAGTCTGCTGACTAAATCGAAGGTCAGATGCAGGAATGAGCACATGACCCATGCTCAGCATACCCAACCCCCCTAGTTCCTTTGGGGTGTAGAAGACCACGGGAGGAAAGCGGTCTGGCATCTTAGAGTTCAACCCCATTTTGATCTTGTTTTGGACTGCGTTCTCTGCCTTCACTACAATATCAAGCAATTGTGGCGTGTTGATGATGGCCTCACGGTAGTACGTTACAAGAGCAAGAAGTGCAGAGTTCCACCTTGCTGCAATCTTGGTGAATGGTGAAGTACCAGCAGTCATCAAAAGAGAACGAATCCGACTCCAAAACTCGTCTACTGCACTTTGCTCAACCTTCACATACGCCATCGCTGTCTTTGCCATGGTTGTTGAGTTCTGAAGGGTCCATTCAGCATCGCTTGCTGACGGCGGCAACTGACCGGCTCGACTTCGGGGCAAAATACGAACATCAAAACCATTCATGGAGAACAGTAAGTTTGGATTGTTTACGCTGTAAACGGACACAAACCCATCCTCCCATCTGAGAGTAGCGAGACTATTGGGAAGGCGGCTTCGGATTTCCCAGTGGATGGCACGGCCAAGATTGACATCAGTCTTCATCAATCTCATTCTTTGGTCCCGGGGCCAGTTTCTCTTGTTTCCATATCCAATTATGTTTTCATTATTAGGGTCAGGATGCTCTGAAAGGTACTGTTGCGTGAGAGCCCTGGCTTCTTCACCGTCGTCAAATCTGAGCAGCATATGAATCCTATCAATGTTCCTCGAATAAAGCCGAATAGGATGACTGGTTTCAACCTCCACATCTTCAAAGCACAAAAACTCGTTGGGTGCTTCAACTGGACCTGCCATGTCTGCTGCACGCTCTAAACCAAGAAGCAAGAGATCCATCATCATTCCATAGTATTGCAAGACGAATCCACTGAATTGCAATCCGCGAACAACTCCATACGAGTTGGTATGGCTCATGTCCTTGTACGACAAGACCACATTGTTCTTGGCCGTAATATAGTCTGCGATGTTGTGGTCAACGATGAGCCTCAACAAACGATTCAAAAACGTCAGGTCAATTTTCTCGTGAAATCTTTCTAACTTACCATCTACCATGACGGTGGTTGCCCCCCGATTCACACTCCAAATGTCGTGCAAGTCGTTGATGCCCTTGCACCATTTATATACGAGCAGTGGTGCTGGCTCTGTATCAGCGGGTTTGATCCAAGCAGGGAAGAGGTTCCGTTTGTCTGCTTCGTACCAAAGGTATTGATCCAAGTACGCATCCGTTATCTTTTCCAGAGGATCAATTGTGTTACAAGGTGTTAGATGGCTCAGGTTGTCCACTAGTTCCACCTTCACTTCCTTGAACGTTCGCATAGTCAACAGATGACGTTTGATGCGAGCTAGTGCTTCGTGCGGATTGTCATATGCCTGTTCAATCAATCCGAGCTCCTCTCTTTGTTGTTGGTTCAATTTGCCCGTAACATCATACGTTTCCTCCAGGCGTTCCAGTGCCAAACGCAGAATCTTTGTATCATGCTTGTAATTCACAGGAGGGAATGGAATCGGTGAGAATCTACGAGACTCTAACCAGTGCACCACAGACGTGTACATCTTGATTGCATCATCGGCATTCAAATACGGACCCTCGGTAGCATAAGCCTGCTGTCTTTCACTCTCACTTTTCATATACAGTCGCATCAGACGTCCGAGGTTCTTCTTCGCAGCGGTTTTGTCCGTGAGGTTACCTTTCTTGATTTGTTCGCGAACATGGTATGCATTTTGAGTCCACCAGTCCGCCTTCATTTTCACGTAGCGTAGGATCATCTTTTCAATTGGTACGGGCATCCCTGGCACTTTCCATGGAGTGTCTGCTTTCCAGCAGCGCCAGGCTTCACTCAAGTGCTGGAGAATTACGCGTGCCTTACTGGCGCGAACGCCCTCTGGCATCATGTCATTGATGTCGTGCATGACTGAAGCTCGGAGCTCAATATCAAAGCGAGACTCAATCCTCTGCTTTGTAACTCTGTGCACCAAGTCCTTTGTCTGTCGGCCTTCAAATTGCCTTCCCAGGAGATTCCCTAGCCATTGTTCCAGCAATGGAGTTACTCCGCGCATGCCGAACACCCACACTCGCCAAGCTGGTCCCCAGAATCCAACACCTGGTCCTTTTCCAACAGGCCCACTGTTGAAGCGATGGTAGACTATGTGTTTTAAGTCTTTGGTAGCTCTGATTTGCCTCATGAATTTGTACTTGTAACGGTACAGTCCTGTCAGTTGCCCAACATGGTTAAAGATGTAGTGAATACCATCAGCAAGTTGATAGGCATCAATGTTTCCAAGCCTGAACATAACATGCGCGTCCACTAACATTTTCACCAGTCTAAAGAATTCCCTCATGAGATGGAACGCGTGTCCGAAGCGTGATTTCTTCCGTTCTTTTGTTGTCAGTGTCCGAATAGGTTTCAAATTGAAGTTATAGTCCAGGTGCAAGTAGGTCAAACCTCGCTTGTGGATTAGGAGGTTCAGCATGTTGTGTCCTTGCCGACAAAGCTGAAGGCCCGCCTCTACCCAATCGATGTTAGTCATCTGGAAGAACTTCGTTGACCTAAAACTGGACATCAAATTCCTGCGCTTCTGAGCCTTCGGTCTCCTTCTGTGCAATTCATTGAGCACATGTCTCTTCAGCATTTTCTTGTAGCTCAACTTTACCTTGTGCGGTGCATCCACAGGATACTTTCCCAGGTACCATTCTTTCACCAAAGGTACATCGAGGGCTCGTACCATTCTTCCTGACCGATCGTTGAACGATTTAGGTCCGTGAAGAAGAAGGATTGCATCAGTCGTAGCCTTTGATGTGAGTGGCTCACTGCCAAAATCCGGAAGCAAATCAGGGCATGCTACAAAGTCCACAGTATCTCCTGCACTGTCAACAGTCATGTAATCTGGTGCAGGTGCCCCCCATGTGAGATCGATATCAGGCAATGTTGTAGTCGACCTATGTACAATTGGGTTGATAGACGCATTGAATCGTGCCCACTCTGTAGTCTCGTCCTCTCCTGTTTCACGATCCTCTTCAAAAGTTACGAATGCACTGTGTGATTTGGAATAGCGCATAAGCTGGACATCTCGGGGCCGACTGTTGTACAGGTGCGGAAAAGCAATTCGACGTCTCTCTCCCAGTCTCCCTCTTACAATAATGGTATTGATGTCGTTAAAATCATTCCAATCCTCGTCCTCGTTCGCAAGCTCCGGATGCAGTGGTTCAAACTTAGGTCCACCAGGAACAGCTAGATTCAGTGCTTTGGACGTTAGGAAGGAGTTCATGTCAAACAGAAACGAATCATCTTCATCGCTACCGTCTAGCAATGGAGATGCAAGTCGTTGCAAGCTTGCAAGTTTGCTTGTACTCAACTTCCATGTTCTATAAGATATTCCGTTGGTACATTTCGTTTCAGCCAACGGATAATGATCGTACAACCAATCGATTATCTCCGAATCTTCTTCTTCATCTAGCTCGAGCTGTACTGGATCGAAATCTTCCAGGCCCGCAATGTGCTCTGCATAGTCGAGGGGAGGCTCCTCGTCATCCATTGGTGGAAATCGCATTCGCTTGAAGAACTTTCTATCCCGTTTCTCCCTCCGCATCGCCAGCCAACATGTCGCCCACTGTGCAATGTACACGGGTTTGATGACCCTGGGGGTCTCGTTCACAAAGGTGATCGCCCCTGTAGTATGATACAACACATCAACCCTGCGCTTCGACTCCCAAGGCATTGGCATGTTCTCAAGCAACTTAAGCAAGGCATGTGGCATGTATTTCAAGGCGCCTAGATATGCCCGCTTGTCTGATGAGAATTTTGAGCTGGTAAAGTCCCCATATTCTCGAACCAGCTTGCGCAGTTCCTGGGACGGAGTTGGATACTTCTCTGTTCGACCTTTCAAGGGCCGCAAGTGCTTCAGTGTACCATGTTTCTTCCGTCGGCCTCTCTTACGAACCGCATGAACTTTTAGTTGTGCCATGATGGGCCGGTGGGTACCATAAACACTTGGACTCTTCGAGACACGTCCGGAATCACTTGATCCCACTGGTCCCCCATGCACCTACCATGATGGGTTTCTAATGAATCCCGTTCAATTCAATAGGATTGCGTAGCTCACACAGACCATGTAAGTGTTGATCAGGGCATCTGCTGCATGCATTGTAATCATCGTCTCTTACATACTTTCAACCACGGCTTGTTCAAGACTGTGCACGCGCTCCTCTCGGGCACACAGGCGGGGGCCTTCGCAGGAGGCGAGCCCCTCTTCAACGGGCACTCGGTAGGTAGCTGCACACTCCCAGGTGCTTACAACCGCTTCCCCTCGCTGCCCGCCAAAAAATATAAGAATGAGGGAGGAGCACAGCTCCCAGAGAACCAACGGACCCGGACTGGGCCAGATCCGCCTGGGTATGCAGCGGTATCCCCGGCGGGGAGGAGAAATGTTCACCTTTGGCCGTTTTCGTCCGTTCCTGGGTCGAAAGAACCAAGCCACGGCCCCAAGCGGAGATTGATATCTGTGGTCATGGGAGGGTACAAGAGGTTGCACATTGAGGATGAATAGGACGGAGGAAGTTCATCCAATGAGGACGGCTTCACATACCAGCAATTTGGCCTGTTAAGAATTGGAAATGTAAGCGAGTTTACGTAAGGGACGTCACGTCAAGTCGGCGGCTAAGCACGTCATGAGTCAAAAGTTCAGGATCTCTGTGAGCGAGGAAGACTTTGCTGCCCTTGCGCAAGTTTATGAAGAGTCCAAGAAGGGTGAAGAAAAGGCAGGCAAATCAGCCGCTCGTAACATTGGCCTTAGGAATCGGATCTCGAACGACATCAATGCTTCCACTGGGCGCGAGGACCATGACAACAAGCTTCGCGCAAAGCTAAAGAATGCAGCCGACAATCGGAACCTAAAGAACGCGGCTGCGAATGGCAAATTCTTGACAGTGTCAACTCTTCTAAAGCGGAAAGGTGTAGACTGTAACAAGCAGGATAGCAAGGGTCGAACTGCCTTACATTTCGCAGTCGCGTCGGGGCATGTGAGTATTATAAATCTTCTCTTAAAACACGGTGCTAATCCGAATTTGCAGGACACCAATGGTAATACTCCCCTACATTTGGCAGCCTTGAGCCAGCGCACCAATATCGTGAGTTTGTTGCTGCAGCATGGTGCATTGCCTGATATTGTTGATGGCTTTGGGAAGAATGCAAAGCATGTTGCGCTCTCACGGCTCTCTAGACTGGCTCGTATGACCCACGCTAAACAGGACGGCAACAAAGAGGAGCACGACCCTTTGCATCTTGCCCCTTGGAGACACCATCAGAGTGCACCAACTTTGCGTGGTTTACAGAAAGCCGTTCATGAAATTATCGAGATGCTGGAGGCATACATGAATGCCACCCGCCAGGCAGATGAATCCACCGAGGATCTGTGTCGAATGCTCAAGGCCATTGAGACGAGTGACACAATTGACAACATGTTGGATTCATTTGACAAACTGTTGGTGACAGAGGGCAGGCAGTAAGGCCAGGTTTTGGCTTAGATTTCACATTTTCTCTATTGTACGTCATAAATTCTAGTTTCTAGCTGACCATTCTTGTCATGAGCAAGTCCGTACACCTTAGACACCCCCATTTCTGCCAAATACAGCATGCTGTTCTCATAGAACTGTGCAACTTCAGCTGGCTTATGGGAGTCATCAGAAAGGGTCAATTTCTGCCCTTCCTTTAGCGCGAGTTCCAGGATGCGCTTGCCAGGGTATGCACTACGCCATCCACGTTTCATACTGCTACTGTTGAGTTCTAAGAGTGATCCGTTGCTACTCGTTTGTCTCAGGATCTTGCTGACCAATTGCATACACTCATCGGACACTTGGTGATCCTCATCATACTTCTTGATGACGTCGATGTGCCCTATGACCTCCGGTGAAACCTGCTCTACCAATTTCAAAACCGACTCAAAGTACTGCAGATACATCTTATCCTTGCCTCCCAAGACTTCAGCTGCACTGAGATAGGTTTCCTTTGAAAAATCAATGGGCAAGGTACCAACATGGTGAACAGATCCAACGATGTACTCCAAATTGAACTGTTCTCGTAAATTCTTAATCTTCTGGCCATAAGTATCATCAATCCACTCCGTCTCCATACCGACTATAATGTCCAAAGATTGCCTATTACTGACTTGCAACTCTCGTGCAGCAGTAACATAGTCAGAGAACGTTTTGTACAGATCCGCCGGGGTCATATTCTCTTCCAACTCTTCTGGGTACAAGTTCGCAGGATCATATCGAGGCATATGTTCCGACAATCCCATAACAACATATCCTTTATTCTTTCCAGCCTCGATCATTTCCGGCAGTGTTCCAGAAGCATGTTTGCAGTAGGACCCGCTGTGGCTATGCATTGTAAACCAGGGCACCGGCATCTTGCTTTTTGCACCTATGCCTTTGATGTCTTCTCAATGTTTGCAAGGACTTCCCTCGGATCGGTACTTACTATCTGCCCGTCCCAAACAATTTCTTCAACAACCATGCACACAAAGTCGACGTGTTGAAGAAGATCAAGTTCGCTAAAGTTTGGAATGCGACTATCAAGAATTTCTACAAAGAGACCAAAAAATTCGTACACGGCTAGCTCGTTGTCGTTTTCGTCAACACACGCGGCGAAGTGGAGACTTGCAAACCTCCGGGACACAACTGCGAAGTTCTGGAAAGTGCCAAACGAACAACCAGTGGCCTTTCTACTAACTATCCGCTGCGGAATCTCTTCCTTAGCTGGTCCTTCAATCTCTCTCCCTTTTGAGGTTAGTGGCAAGATAAACCTGATACGTCCTTCCCTATTGCATACCAAGAGCAGGTGGATCATCTTCTATATTGAATCGTGCATCAGTTCAATCCCACTACTGTCAGTGTGAGAATGAGAAACGGGCAACATGAATACACATTTTGAATACCTGCGCATGGTGGCTTTTGTTTGTTGAGCCGGTAGGGAGGCGATCAAAGGGGGTGGGGGCAATTTCCTGTTCTCCTGCACTTTCCCGCTGCTTCTCGTGAGGCGAACGCCAATCGCAAACTGGCCATACGAACGGGCAGAATGGGGAAGGAGAACCTTCGCTTCTAAGCATCAGGGCGTCTAGGTGGGGGCAGTGAAGCCAATCGGTGTTCTGGCGCGATAAATTACGCAAGCCCAAATTGCGGACAACCATTTCCAACCAGAAGTCAGCAAGGTAGACCAAAGAATGCGGCTGATAAGTAGAGATCTCACAGAACACTGCAGAATTTGACTTATGATCAGGAAGTGATTGATAGCTATGAGCACCCTTGCTGATGCCAACAAGATCCTCGCGGATACCACTGCAGTGGAAGATGAGCTTCTCGACGAGCTTGATGACCTCGACGAGCCCGCACATATTCGGGAGAAGCGTCTGCAAGAGCTTCAGGCTCGTATGAACGCACTGCAAGAGATGAAGCAGAAACAATTCGGTGAATTGACCCCTGTGCAGAAAGAAAAGGAGATCCTGGAGATCACTACTTCTGTCCCTCGCTGTATTGTTCTGTTCCACCATCCTGACTTTAAAAAGTCCTTGCTGGTTGAGGATCATCTGCGCAGCATTGCACGCAAGTATTTCAGCGTAAAATTCGTTGCCATTGATGTCCGGGGTTGCGGTTTCCTGGTGGACAAACTAAAGCTGAAGGTTATGCCGGTGGTTGTCTGCTTCAAGGATGGTATCACTATCGATAGGATTGAAGGCTTTGATGGCATTCGTGGAGCAGTTGATTCATGCAGTAAGGAGGAGTATGAAGGCCGTCTTCAAAAATCTCCCATATTCGCTGACCAGAAGATTGCAGACAAATCCATCTTTGGTTTCTCGAAGAGGGATGACGACGACTCTGATCTGGACGATTGAAGGGCGTCATAGACAGACTGTTCTACTTCGCACATCCACTACATTAGTAGTACGGTTCATGCTGTGCTTTGATAGCAATACAATATGTACACAAATTCTTTAATCTTATTTCCATCCAAAAAGCCATCCTAGTGTGGAGCTACTACCGGTGCTTGTGCCCTTGCAAGGAATGGATTGCTCTACGTTTGTAGGGATCTGGGCCTGCGAAGGTGCACGTTCACATGTGCCATAGTTGTTTCTGATGATGTCCATCATGTCATCTGGTATATCCCTCATCTGCTCATCACATGTCTTCCTTCCTGTACTATCTCCAGCTTCATACCGCAGGTACTGGGAGGGCCCGCGCCGCAAGGTAGTGGTGACTTCGTAAGTGTTCCGAGAGTGATCTCGACTCTCCTTGCGCTCTTCGATGATGCCATCAGGCAATGCACGCATACTTGACTTCGTCGAGACTGATGAAAATGAGAACATCGGCTGCGAATTTTCTTGGCGAGTGTGCTCACTCGGCACCCTCTGAACATCCGATGGGGTACGCTCCGTCTCATTATATTGCTGACCATTGATTGAGGGATCCTCCATGAGAACCTTGTTGCGCAAAGGGTTTGAGGATGCCGGTGCCCGGGAAAACGGACTAGAAGGCTCTACATGCTGGCTTTCCTCCATTTCCTTTGCGATCTGCTGCAGTTCCTCAAAAAACCGGTCTTCGCCTAATAAACCTTGAAATATGTTATTTATCTGCTGTTCCATAAACTGAAGTGGATCTTGAATGCCATCCTGTCCCCAAAACCCATTCGGGCCGTTTGGAAAACCTACCATTCTGTTCCTGTCACCTTGTCATGCACAAACAAAGACTTCTTGCTATTTTAATTTACATATCAACCACAACCTATTAGTAAAAAACAAATGTATTCTGGAAAATAGCTGTATGTGCCATAAAACAAAATTTCTGTTGAATACAAACAAATCTCGCTTTGTGGGTCCGACGAGGATTACGGTTGCCTCTTCTTGTCGTCGCTGTATTTGCCTTTAAGATGGCCTCAAGGCCACGCGAAAATGTCAGCTTCCCTTTCAATTTACTGGGGCCGTGCCAAGACTAGGACGCGACGGTGGCCTAAGAATAGTAAAGGGAGGGGTTCTGCTCAGCACATTCACTATGACCCAGCCATCTCCAGTGTAGAAGCGGCACAGGAAAAAGAGTGCAAGGGGCGATCAGTTGCGTGGATCTATTGTTCTGTATAGTGGGTAATGATACATACTTGAGCTAATAAAAAAGAAGTTGAGATTGACAAAATAGACGACAAGCTTGTCATTGCATGGGCTCTGGTTCCTTTGGTTTTATCTCCTCAGCCAGCCAGTAGACAGGTGATCCTACGTACAGAAGCTCAGGGATCTTGGGGAATACGAGGACGCAGTCTTGCTTAGCCTTCACCACTTTTCGATCCTTACCGGAGCCAGGAACAAGGCCAATCTTTTGTCCCTTCTTCAATTCCTGGAAGTTATGCGTTCCCATGCCCTCAGCCCATTCAAAGCCAGCCTCCGGCATGATGAAGACTTCCTTCATTTCATAGAAGGGGCCTAAAGGCGGTGCAGGATCGAGTTTTAGTGAGTCGACATCATAGTTCGTCAGTTCGAGTTTAAGATGAATAATGCTCATAATACATCTGAAAATATTCTCTACAGCCTCGGTCTCATCGGCTTGACCGGTTTCAAGGCACACTCCAACGCCCCCGGAGATGTTCACGTACTCGTCGCTGGCAACTGGCATGCCTTGACCGAGCGTGTGCTCTGGATCGCATAGAACCACATCCGTATCCAGCATGCTAATCAGTTCTTCGTGAGCATGTCGATACTTTCCTCCGACACGAGCAAACGCCACGGATGGTTTGTTCGTTGCGTGAATATCTACCAGGATATCTGTAGATGACAGGAGGGGCCGCAATTGGCGAGCCCTACGCAGCTCGTAGGGTCCATCTTCCCGTTCACTTTCACTCAGATTCTTAGGGACGCCAAAGGAACGGTTCAAATCAACACCACCTTCACTCCATCTTTTCCCTTCTCGTACCGCCTGCGGGTTTCCAATGCCTAGTGTGAGGGTACCAAAAGCAATATTGGTCGGCGTTGTTCTCAGAATTCCGGCTATCCTCTTCACAACTTCGACGCCGGCCTTCTCATTTCCGTGTACGCCACCCAATATGGTTACAGACGGCCCGTCTTCTGGAGCTGCTAACATCCAGACGTCTTCAACCACTTCCTGAAACACTTTCCTTTCGCCTCCTGCATGATCGTTCTTGTCGAACTCACAACCTTCGAATAACAGTCCCTGTTCGTTTTCCTGTCTTCGTGTGTACCGGAATGTACGAACTTGACGATGCACTCCGAAAGTGAATACACTGGTGTTCCTTCTTATCGTGTTTTTCTGCCACAGTGGGCTTGCATATCGTGCAATGCCAGCAACTCGAAGCATGATATTAAGATATTGTGTTGACCGATACGATCAAAACATCTAACTCGTTGATATATTCATTCCAATAATCTTTCGCATTTTCCTACCATGGGAATTGATCTGTATGATATGGTTGACTCTTCTCTGGAAACAGTTTACGTTTCAAGTGAACAACCCGACGAACACCGTGATGCCGTAAATAGCCGAGTGTCAACAAGCCAGCCTTGCCCCGCCCGGGGGAGGCGAGCTGCCCTAGGGAGAAGAGTATGAGACTTTCCCTACCCCGCAAATCGCGACTCCAAAGAAAGGACCTCCCGCCGCTGCCCAGCTTTCCAGCGCAGACACCAGCAACGGAGAATTTGTTGGAGGATCAAGAGTCAGGCGGCGGGGCCATCGAAGGAGCCTTCCGTTCGCAATCCCAATTCTCCACGAAGCACTGGTGGGTACACTGAATGTGCTGAGGTTGCGTTTTACGGGGAAGTTGTCCACTTCAGTGGGGTGGGGAGGAATGGGGGAAGGGGGCCGGCTCCTTGTTATTCGAGAATCATGTGGCGTAGGTGTCATATGTCAAGTCTAAATTACCATGATTTATGGTATTTCAGGACCACCGAGCATTGCGTATAGGCTCAAAGAGCAGGATGATAAAATTTGGTTTGGGTATCAAGGATCTAGAAAACAATCCGTCAATAGTGACAATGGCTTCACGGACGAAGGAAGATGTAGTACGAGACGGCAAGTACAAGGGAGGCGTTGAAGATATCCTGGTGCATGAGCTGAAAAATCTCAAGGAAGGACGGGAGACGTATCAGCAACTTGGAAACAGCAAGGTTTTTCTCTTCAGACCACGTGAACAGATCCTGGCCGATGCTCAAATTTCCAGTAAAGGAACGAATACATAGAGACCATGAGCCACTTAGTCCCGACAGTGAAGTTCGCCCTTGTGGTCGTTAGACACCCCACCAGCAAAAGATATGTAGCCGTGGAGGAAACACAAAATCGTGGATGGTGGTTACCTGGTGGAAAGGTTGATCCCGGAGAGACGTTTGCAATAGCTGCATGTCGTGAAACCATGGAAGAAGCTGGCATCGAGGTCCGCCTTAAAGGTGTCCTTCGCGTGGAGCATTCACCCGGACCTGACTTCGATCGGATGCGTATGATATTTCTTGGTGAGCCGGTTGATCCAGAGTGCCAACTGAAGAGTGTGGCGGATGAAGAATCATTGCAGGCCAAATGGGTTGATCTCGCGGAGCTGCAGGATATGCACGAGAAGCGGAGCATGAGAGGGAAGGAGCTACTGCAATGGGCCACTTATCTTGAACAGGGGGGTGAAGTGTATCCGATGCGTTTATTGGCCAGTGAGATCGATCCTGTACGGCCGTAATGCATAAATCTTTTTCTATTTCATATCCATACATTACACATTATAGTTATACAACCTCAATGATACGGTTAGCGCGCAACTCGGCGGCGAAGTGTGATCGGAGGTCCCGGACAGAAGGCATTGGAGTCAAAGGTCCCGCTTTGATGATTTGTCTCATGAACCACAGCACGAACACTCCACAGTCAATGCTATTTGCTTGTCGGGGCACACCAGGGTAGGATCCGACGTCATAGTCAGGAAACATGGCTTTCACAGCAGCATTGCGGGAGGCGGTTAAGTTCTGCTGACCCATAGAGTCCACAAGGAAGTAGGTTCGCAGACTCTTGTCGGCAAGGATCAGTGACCAATGTGTATGAGAATGGTTTGGGAGCAATGTCTTCCTGACACGAGGGTCAGTGATTTGCCGATAGCCTTTCCACGCTTTCCAGGAGTGGCTATTGCTTTCAACTCCTTCGACAACCTTGGACATCAAGAAGCTGTTTGCAATGTAAACATCTCCGCCGCCTGTCTCGGCTAGGTGATCCATAAGTAGGTCCCTGTACGCATTGATCACATCGTCATTCAGACGTTCGCCACCGGTAAGCAGAGAAAGGCCATGCTCGGACACCTGTCGCTCGCCGGTTTCCTCCCTCATTGTTTTCCTCCTTTTCTGTTCCGCAGCGTCTTGATCTTCGATCTTTCGACTAGTTGATCCGCCTAAACTCGAGGTCTCTGATTGCGGTACAGAGCCCTTTTGACAGCTTGTCCTGTGACCTTCTACGCCAGTCCTGCGACTCGTTTCTGGCTTGCTTTCGATCCCAGTGGCACTTCCTGGGACCTGGTTAGCAAGGACGGTGCCATTCTCATTGGTCTCCGAAAATCGATAGCAATTCGTAAACGTTCCGCCGGTCATTGACTGAATCTGCGCAATAATGCGTTCAATTTCGAGATATCTGCGAACTGTTACAGATAGAATCTTGATGGTTGACACATTACTTGGCGGAACGTAACCTGATAGGGTTACCAAGGCCCATTGAGCCGTAGGGTCCCGCTGGTCGTCACCAAACAAACTTGTATGCTGCACCGCAAATATGTTTGAAAGCTCATCGTCCTTCGTTTCCTTAACCTGGAGAATATACCAGCCTTCTATATTCAGAAAATCCTGCAGCAGGCGTACAGAATATTCACGGTCATCATCACCATTGTACCCGAATGCAACGCGGAACCGTTGAATACTCAACGGACAAGATTCTCGATCGACAAGCTGTGCATTACCGAAGTGCTCGAATACATGGGTGGATAGTGAGTCCCGCCTTTGATTCAGTAGTTGGATGGCACTATCCATAGACCCAACGTTTTCTATAGACAATTGGTCTTTTGACGACTTACTGAGAAACTTCGTGAGCACTTCATCCAGAACACTCCCAAAGTGATTGTCATCTATGTGGCACCGAATTCTTTTGTCACATAGTAGTTTGTACGTCAATGCATGTACGAGCGCTTCCCCGGACCAGCGGTAAATGCGCCCAATCTGTACACTATAGTTGACTGGTTGTTCTCGGCTGCGTGACAGATCTGTGAACTGTTTCTGGTACACCGTGCTATGCTGACTTAATTCAGAAGGAGCGACAAACGGATCATAGCTACTCAAGATTTCGCGAAAAGCAGACCAGAGCGTGATATACGGTTCCTGATCTGCATGATATCCCAACAACTTCTTTGGAGCCATCTTTCTTAGTATTTTATCAACGCCTCCGGAGTCCACCGACTCCGGCGCTGCTGTCGTTGGCATGCAGCCCACGTATACTGTCTTTCCTTACGTTGCCTCCATCGTGGACTGCGCTATATACCGGTCATTCCAGTTTTTCTGTCGTATAGCAGGGCTACACCGTTACTACTTGAGAGTCATCAAGAATAAATCGTCCGCATCTGATCTACCACTCCAATGGGACTTTAAAACACAGATCTCCATAAGTTGTTCTTTGGCGGAGCAGAAGAATCGAGTTGCTGGTCTGGGCCACAACTTTGAGAAGGAGAGTGGTTTCGTCACTGAGTGGCTGGCGAGGAAAGGGGGGAGGGGCACAGTTTGTTCGGCTTGGTGGGGTCTACAAACGGGCAAGCGGGGTAAACTGCTTACTGACGACCTGCTGCAAACGCAACGGCCACAAGTGCCGTGCGTGGGTCGAGCAGGAAGTTGTGTTCCTCCGTAGGCGTACAAAAGAAGATAAGACGCAGCTGAAGAACATTTTGAGGATCGTTCTCCACATGATCCGGGCGAGGAATTGCTCGGTGGGACAACTATGACTGTGTCTAACATGGTAGAGGCTGATATCGAGAAAGTACTATTTAGTGCCGAAGCAGTTCAGCGGCGGGTGAAGGAAATGGCACAAGAATTGGAGCTTCAGTTGGGGAAAAGTGACGATGCCATTTGTGTGTTGTGCGTCCTTGATGGTGCTTTTGTATTTTGCGCAGATTTGATTCGTCATCTACCCCTTAATTTCAAGATCGGGTTTATCAAGGCTGCGTCTTATGGGGAACGGACAGAAACATCCGGTAGTGTACTTTTGAAGCTCGACGTCCCGAACGAGCGTGTAAAGGGGCATACAATAGTGATTGTTGAGGATATCATTGACACAGGCCGCACACTAGAAAAGATTATTGAGCATCTGAAGAGCAAGGGTGCGGCAAAGGTGTTGACAGCTGTTCTGCTCGATAAGGCGGCCCGCCGTGAGCGCTCGATAAGCATTGACCACGTTGGGTTTGATTGCCCGGACGAGTTCGTTGTCGGTTATGGATTGGACTACGGATACAAGTACCGTCAATTGCCTTACATTGGTTGTCTGACCTCAGAGGCCATCAAGAGTAACGGATCTGATGAGGAAACCGCGGTTTAGTCCATCTGTGAATATATGTACTTCATTTTTGGACGACGTATAGTCCAAGTTTCTTTACTATTCAAAAGTCATCATTCCATCCATCTGCACCCTTCGATGATGACTGTGGTACTGCAAAGGCGTTAATGGCATGGGTTGTCTGTCCTGGTACCTGTGCCTGGGCACCAGATGGCTGCTGTGGTCCCGACCGCTCTGTTGATGGCAAAGCAGACTGCGTTGCTGTCGGAGGTCCCGTGGAAGCTGCCACAGGCCCTGATTGCGGCACCGACGGGGCCGATTTGATGGGCTGCGGCATGTATGGGGCCAACGCAGCCGTGATCTCAGACTTATTCCAACGGAGAATGGCTCGTGGTCGGACACTGTCATCCTCGTTGCCAGGACTAAAGATTGCGGACAACATAGAGCAAACGTACGGCACGAAATAGACACAAATGATACGGCAAAAGTTACGGAATGCTGTCCTCTCGCTTTCGCTTAAGGTGTGGGATCGCATTCGGTATGATCGGTGAATGCCCTCACAGATTTTCCTGAGGGTTTCTGACATGTACTTGTTGAAGTAAGACGCTGTTGTGATCAGGGCAAATGTACGCAATTCGTTGAGCACTGACACCAGAGCATTACTCAATTTTGCAATGACCTTGTATCGCCGTAGTTCGATAGGAGGTACCAACGTTTTGCTCACAGTGATAGAAAGATCACTCGAAGCTTTATCATCGCCAATGTATGATGACATGTCCTGGCTGAATGACACTGAATCGAGTGCCCGCAGAAAATCGCCCTTGGCCTGATCAACCTGCATCGTAACCAACTCCTTTATCCGATTCTCAAAGGGCAGTGGTGCTTCGACGCTGAAGTCTGCACCAATCTTCTGCAGGCTCTCGGCAGCATGAATCATCTGTACATATATCGCAGACAAGGATGTGCCGTCATGGACGCCTTTGAGGTGCCGCTGGAGGTGATCGAGTAATTTGTCGACATAAAAAGCAATCCAGTCCGCAAGCAGGTAGTTACCAGCGTCTTCATTGAGTGCATCTTTGGCCCCTGTGGCTGTTGTAGATTCATTCATTTGTCCACTTTCGCCAAACAGCGCCTGATACTGCGATACTACAGCATAGACTTGCTGGCGCCATGTGTCGACAACGTGGATGAAGGCACTGTGATTATCCAGTGACCCACCGTGCATGGAATCTCCCTTGGAAATTGCAAGACTGAGCTGTTGATCCAAGTGCTGAGATCTCATCTTCAAAAAACTGCGGCGAAGCTCCGAGTCGCTCATCATATCAAGACGATGTAAGTGTCCAAGGATTCTAAAGCACTGCGGCAATTTGGTCTCTGTTTTCAGTGCCGACAACAGCTGGCTCTGCAGTGCCTTTGCATGTGAATTGCACTCTCGTACAATGGTCTCGATAACAGCAATGCCCGGTAGCTTCGCACTCAGCTCCTGAGCATAACTAATAATGGTTAAAGCCTCTTCATGATGGCCACTGTGAACACATGTGCCTAACAGCTGCGGAATCTCAAGGATTTCCGTCACTTTTTGATTTTGCCGTAGGCCATATCCGATCATATCATGCTGTTCACTAGCTGCTCGTAACGAGCGGTCCAAAACTTTGCTCTGATCGATAGCACCTGGAACAGCCTCAAGAAGGTCGCTGGCCCTGTCGTCAATGCGCCCGAATTCTTTTCCGAGTTCGTTAGACGCAGTTGCAGCCTGGATGAAAACTTTGTAGTTTTTGAATGCAAGTTCTTGGGTCTCCGCCAAACACCGTTGTCTCTCTTGCTCCAACCTCCTGGGCTCGTTACGAAGTTGTCGAAGAGGCAGCTTCATAAGCGACTCTGCATACTCTTGCACACCTTCCTTTTCCAGCACAGTCTCATATTTGCCAAGAGGATCATTCTCAGAGTTAAAAAGTAAAGCCAGCAGCTCACCTCCGTCGATCTTACTATCGGCCGCAAGGGCATCTGTCGTTGAAGCTACCATCGCGTATCTGATTGCGTCTGCCACTTTCGGTGGCCGTATTCTCCTCTTAACGCACCATCGCTTTTCCTAGACGCCCTACGTGTGGCAAACCTTTAGGTCTGATCAGCAACTGATCTGTTACGCTTGCTTTCGAATTGGACATTGAGGCAGCCACGTAGTAAATATCTTTTCACTGTCAAAAATACCAATAAAGCGTGCTCGGTGTTCCAGCTCAATTCGCTCAGGTCCCCTTCCGTTTGGACTGGGAAGGGGCAAAAGTCAAAACAGCCAGTTGGGGAGGGCAAATTGGCGGACAGCAGGGGTACTCGCCGCTGGCTCTCGGTTTTTTTGAATATTTCAAATGATTCGGGACCCACTTGCCGCAGTTTCATGGCCAGCCACGACCACTGGTAATCGGCCGATAGCAACATCAGTCTTCCTTGACGGGGTGCTTTAACCATACCATTGTGAATATATTAGTATAGTGGGATTATGGAGATTCAGCAGTTAGTGCGCAAGTCTAGCAGAACTTCCAGCTATTCTGGCAATTGTTGCAAGTCACGAACGTTGTCATAGGTTCATCAGCACTGCGTGTCTGCATCTGGAAGTAGGTTGTGTCACGGTGCTTGCACTTTCCACACTGAAATTGCTTGGTACGGGTACCGGATGGCTTGGCTGTTTGTGCCATGCGAACCGCTTCTTCTTTGAGAAAATCGAGCTTCTCTTTCATGTCCTTGGTAGCAAGCTCTTCCTGTGTCATGCCAGCCAGTTGTTCCGGCATCAGTTCGGACTTCATGACCGCCTCACGGAGCTCGGCATTGCGCTTGAGATTGAGATACTTCTCACGGACCTGAGTCTTGTACTTCTCCGATGCTGTTCCCCCGTTCTTGTCAAATATCGCCTGCTCGCAGGCGATGGCCAATTCTTCGTTACCTTCGAAGAGCTGGAGCAGAAGCTTGCGTGATCCATCACGGGTAGAGTCGCCAGTGTATCCATCCTTGCTCAATACTTTCTTTGGCGCAGGCGCTGCACCTGGAGTACCATTGGAGCTGCCATTCTTAGGCGTTGACTTCTCCACCTTGCCATTAGCGGCCTTGGCGGAGGCTTTCTGGTCGCTGGGTGTAGCAGGGCTAGGAACCAGCTTTTTCCACTTTGAGATAAGTGCTTTACCCTTTGCAGCAACCTTTGGATCGTCCACAGCCTTGCGTGCGGTATTGACTGAGCGCCCAACACGCGTCTTTTCGATAATAGAGAATGTGATTTTGTGTTCCTCCAACTGTCCAAAGAGTTCATTGACACGGGTCGAGTCCGGCTTACCAGCAGCCAACTTGTCGAGTTCCTTTGCAATCTTTCCAACGTCTTCCATATTCGACATACTTGCTCTTTGTATTTCTTGCTTAGGGGTCTAACCCTGCGTCCCAATTCTAGTGCATTCCCTTAACCCTCGCGGTGGCGTTCCTTTTGGTGGATCTCAACAGTCTCGCGTGTTCACTCCCGCGCCAATCATGGTAAAATAAACGACTTTTGATCAGTTAATGAAATAGGTGATCAAACCAAATAACGGTTTGCTTCATTCACAAAAGAACGTCTGTCCGTTTACCTTTGTTCGCCAGTCCAACACCCGAACACGTTCAACAAATTCCCTGTGGGGGGAGGACTGGGAGCTGTGCAGTAGGCGCGCTACACAGCGAGAAACGATCGGGAACACTCACGACGAGTAGGAGAGGCCGCATATGAAAGACCGTGCCCGACCAGTCTTGCGGCTGACTTTCAGAGAAATGAAGGGATGGGGAGGGGGGGGCAGTGTTATTGTTCTCGGGCAATGTGGTGTGTGCCGCAACAACTCAAAGCTCGCGTCTGCCAGTTTCGTAGGTCTTTCCTGGTATGAATGGGTGCGGATGTGATATCTTTGGACACCCACATATTTTTTATCACTTTCTAGTTCGTAAGTTCATGGCCCAGGATTATTAATACTGTGAAATAGGTAGAGACGAGGAGGGCGATCATGTTGTAGAGTGCAACTCACCCCGTTCGTAAAGTACAGACAGATACGGATTCAACACGAGAGACATGGGAGACTTTGAATGGCCTCAATTCTACGGATTTCCACCCTTTTTTACGCTTCAGCCGAACCATGTGACAAGGGAAAAACAAATTGAGCTCTGGTGCGACCTTGTCCTCAGCTATTGCCGTCACCATGGCATCTTCAAGGTCAATGTTGCTGACCTGGCCGCCAAGGATCTGTTCCATAACAAAGCAAAGAATCGTAAATTGAAAGAGTCTGATGTTCGGATCGTCTTGGACGAGCTAAAACGACGGGGCAACTTGGAATGGCTTGATAGGAACAAAACACAGTGTCAGATCATTTGGAAGTCAACAGATCAATGGGCCGCACTAATTTACAGTTGGGCGGAGAAAACTGGTCAGATCAATTCTGTTTGCACTGTATTTGAGATCCATAGCGGTGAAGCTAGTGAAGCTGAAGAATTTCACGGTCTTGATCAAGAGACAATGATGAAAGCTTTGGATGCTTTGGAAAAGCAAGGGAAAGCTGCCATCTTCACTGGCAACAACGAAGAAAACACCGGTGTCAAGTTTTTCTGAACGTTCTGTAGACCTGTTAGTTTCAAAGTGACTTAAAAGTCAACGCCGTATAGTTCTTAGCCTATAACGGCTTGCCTGTGAATAATCTATTGTTTTATACCACTACATTCTCCATAAACTCCACTAGTCTCTTGGCATATGATCCCGGGTCAACAGAACTAATACCGGCCCCATCACCATATCTGATACTCTTGCCTGCGTGAGCGGCATGTTTACGCACTCCATAGTGTGTGTACACGTCTACAATACCCATGAAATAGATCTCGCGTTTGTCGACAGGGAGTGAATGAACTGCGTAGATATCAATGTCCTCCTCGATCTCCGGTTCCTCCTTTTGATCGTACTCCACCACGCCCACCATGATAGAATAGTCCATGATGTTCAGTTTCTGCATGATGGTAACATCCTCCTTGAGAATATCCAGGAAGACATCCCGTCGTTCCTCACCGAGGAAGATACGACTTCCCATTTGTACGAAATCCTTGTCCTTGAATCGAGGTACAGGCTTCTCTTTGTCCTTTTTGTCTGCTTCTCGGCCAACTGTTGAACCCTTAAGGAAAAATATCTTCGAAAATTGCATGATACCGCTGCAAACGTTGCGGTGGATCATGATGTGGAACTCCTTGCTGTCAATGTGCAATCGGTACGCCCCCAGGATTGCAGGCAGCAGAGTTCTTCCCTCGCACTGTACCACGTGATCATGGTATGGCTGAATGATCTCTAGGAATGCAGAGAAATCGTCCTTGTCTACAATATTGACACAAAACCTGCGATCGAAAGTGATATATGCAGGAGCAGATGTCCAATAACTTTCTTCCCGAGTGGGATCCCCTTCCGTCAGGGACTCAATTACCTCTGTTGCTTCTACGTCATATTTCTCTCGAAGCACATGGAACACCAAAGGTGCGTACTCCTTGAAGACAAAATTTGACGGCAACGCTTGTGGGTTGTAGTTCTTTGTTTCCGAAGTGGTTTTACGATGCGCATTAAAGTCTTCCTTTAAGAGAAGCCTGGTATTCATATTTCTACTCGCAAGCACCATAGATGTCTCTACACCCCAACACAATGCCTGCCACAAAGGATCTCCTTCTGGAGGGAGAATCTTTTGCTTCTGCTTGACTGTCTTGAAACGATCCTTACGACTGCGGACATTCCGCTTTTTTTCGTGTTTATCAGACATGACTGCTACGTCCACCGTTCAAATCCAACAGATGTTTCGAACTCCTACCATTACATCGTTGACTGAAGTCTATTAATGGCTCGTATTACTTGTTATACCGCGGCGATTTAGAGGAAAGGGAACAGAGTGAGTGCGGATAGCAAAAACGCGACCCTGAACTACCTTAGGAACCCGAGAATTGTGGGTCCGAACCCACCCGCGATCCCATCGCCGGTAAAAAAATCAAAACAACCCCGCGCAAAGCGGAAGGTGGGAAGGAAAGTTTGAAAACGGGACTCCCAAATTGAAATAAATAGGCCCCCAACACATACCGTGTGTTGGGTGCGACTCTTAAAGTCACCAGCAGAAATTCTGAACCGTGCAGCTCCACTCCCCCGGTGCGTGCCCTCCCCTCAATGAGACCTCCCGTGTGAGGGAATGCGAACCGTTATCGGGACCAGTTGGCTCCGCGAAGTTTTGGTTCTGCAAACAGGCTGTCAAATGTTCGAAGAAAAGAGGATAGCAGACTGCCAGAACTTATGGTACTTGATACAGGATTTTGCATGACCTTAAATTGATGAATCAGGGGCTTGAAAATGTGTAGTAGCTACCGGACGATAATGTTTGGCATGGAAATTTGGAAACCATGGCATTGACCTCTCAGACGTAAGACACATATAGCATACAAGAAACATGGACAGCACAAGCGAAGTCACCATCGACACCCTTATTTTCGGGTTAAAGTTCAGAAAGATCACTTCCCCTCATGACATTGCCAAGGCCACGGTCATTGCTCTGAGACATTTCATTTCTACCGCGCGGTGGAACACTGCCAAGGAATTGATCACATTAGTACGCGCAGAAGGGCGGCGCCTGTACAGCGCACGCAGTAGCGAAAATGTCCCGGGAAACATGGTGCGTCGCATCCTGTTTATTATCAAGTCAGAGTACATTCAGCTGCAGCAGGATGAAGGAAAAGACATCTCGACAAATACCCAGGCCCTGCAGAATGTTGATGGATTGTATACCCTAGCAGATGAGGGAATGCTGAAGTATGACAAATTATATCATCAGCTCAAACCTCGCATTATGGATGCTATCAATGAGGAATTGTTGGCAGAATTGGAGGGTGCGATCAGTGACATTAGTGGCCAGGCACTGGAACACGTATACAGCAACGAGGTCATCATGACTCTGGGCTACTCTCGAACTGTTGAGCACTTCCTGCTGCAGAGCGCACGGAAACGTAAGATTCAGGTCATTGTGAGCGAAGCGGGCCCAAGTTGTCGAGGGCATGAGCTTGCAAAGGCTTTGAGCAGCCACGGAGTAGATGTCACAGTTGTCGCCGATGCTGCTGTATTTGCTTTGATGAGCCGTGTCAATAAGGTAATATTGGGCACACAGGCTGTGCTGGCGGACGGAGGCCTGATGGCCATCAATGGAAGTCACGCTCTGGCAATGGCGGCCCGGCTGCACAATGTCCCGGTTTTCGTTTTGGCAGCGATGTTCAAGCTGGCACCCGAGTACCCGTGCTCGTACGATCAGGATACCTTTAACAATTTGGTGAACCCTTCGAAGGTATACCCTTTCAGTTCCGCCACTGGAAATCTTATTGACGCCCAGATCAATCGTCCTACCTTCGACTATGTGCCTCCAGAGCTCATCACGCTATTTATTACCAACATGGGAGGTCATCCTCCGTCGTACATCTACCGCATACTGCGTGAAGTCTATCGTCCCGAGGACTTTGACCTCCTCGGTGATGAACAAATGGAAGAATAAAGTCACAAAGAAATGATGTTGTTTTGCATGTAGCAAGAGCATGCTAGTTTAGAAATGTGTTCTTCGTTAACTATGTTCTACAAAGTGATCGACATAAGATGATGATGATCATGGCTGATATGATGCGAGAAATGATAACTCCACAACAATGGACAGGGAAACTCATCTCGAGTTCGCTTTGAATTACTCCAGTTCATCCAAGCTCATCCCATTACCGTGGGCGAGTGGTGTGTGGGTGTAGCTATGAGAGCTGCCGTTGCTGATCCTGTGCTCGGGCTCTCTAGTAGCAATCGGGGATTGCACAGTATTTTTCATCAGCGCTGCGTCTTCGTCAGAAGAAACAGCGCCCTCCTCATGCACGGTAGAAAGATCGAAGCCATCTTCGTTGTTGGGCTTGACGCTTCCACTCATTGGCCTGAAGAGCAGGTACCCAAGGGCAATGAAATAGACGATGCCAAGGACGCATCCAAAACCACCTGCGAAGATTTTGTACACTGTACTATTCCCCTCTCCAAACACGGTCGCATAGATTAGGTACACGTTGGCCATGATGACAACGCTGCTCAAAATACTGCAGGTGATGATCATTCGGTAGGAATTGACAAACCGTCCCATAATTTCTGGGTCCGACGTGAAACGAAGAAGGGGAACTAACGCAAATGGAAGTTGGAAACTTAGTATGACTGAGGAGACAACAATTAGGAGGTTGGCACCGCGATCTCCAGCCAGCAAACAAATCAGAAGTGACGGACCAATGGCAACCGTCCGAGTCAAAATGTTTCGCTTCCATGCAGCAATTTTGATCTTCAGAAATCCATCCATGACAAACTGACCCGCAAAAGTGCCGGTAATCGTGCTGCTTTGTCCACTGGCAAGTAGAGCAATGGCAAAAAGGACACTTGCAGCGTGTCCCAAAGAGTGACCAAGCAGGTCTGACGCCTGTTCGAACCCGATGGAGTCAATGTCTTTGACAATACTCCAATTGTTCTCTTTCGATGGGAAAAAGACCGATGCTGCGCTAATAATGACTGCCACGTTAATAATGAAGCTGACCACTAAACCGATAGCACATTCTACCGCTGTGTAAAAGTTTGCCCATTTAACTTGAATATCGCATCGACGATCAATATGACGCGTCTGCACCAAAGCACTGTGCAAGTACAGATTATGCGGCATCACTACGGCACCGATAAGGGAAATGGCAATGAAAAGCTGATCGATATGGATGACAGGCAGAAATCCTGAAAAGAAGTTACCGCAATAGTTCCCCGGGCAATCTGGAGCACCAGGTTCACACTCAAGCTTCTGATACCATTCCTCGTCACTCATGCAGTCCGCATTGAACCAAGTTACTGGAGAAAGGATCGCCTCAACAATAAAGCAAATTCCCATAATTCCAACAAACGCCGTAATCAGAGCCTCCAGCTTTTGTATACCAAACGCTTGGATTCCAAGGAAGATCATTGTGTTCACACTGGTGACCAGCACTCCAGCCCACAATGGCATGTCAAATAGCATTTTAAGGGCGAATGCAGAACCAACAACCTCTGGTATATCACTAGCAATGATGGCTAATTCACTAATAATCCATAGCCCGATAGTGGTCCGCGTGCGATGTCCATATTCTTGCCTACAGCATTCTGCCAAGTGGAGTCCAGTGACTGTACCCAGACGCGCGGCCAAGATCTGAAGAAGTAAGGCAAGCCCACTTGCCATTGCCAGAACCCATAACAGAGAATAATTGAATGCAGCTCCCGAAATGATATCGCTCAGGAAGTTACCTGGATCAATATATGCAATGGATACTACAATGCCGGGTCCCAAAAAATGCGCTAATGTGGTCCAGCTAAATTTATCGTCTGCGATTCCATGAGGCAGTACAGGAGGCGCTGAGGCCTGCTTGACCATTTTCTGGATCTTATTCATAATATACTCCATTTTGCCTGATTGACGATCCTCCTCGCTATCAGAAGGCCGGCCTTCGTCACCTAACAGAGGTCTTCGATCGTCGTAGTGATGTCTATGCAGTATGGTGACAATTTTCCTTCTGAAATCTCAGACTAACCGGTTGACTATGACTCTCTCCTCTACTTCGTAATCTACGTGCTTAATCTATTTTACGAAGCGGCCAGAAGGGTGTTCAAGCTAAACAATAAACGACCCGGAATGAAATTTAATATAAACGGCTCCGTTGTATGGGACTATTTCGTCACCGATTTACATCCTTGATGTACCTGACAATGGCCTTCCAAAACAGAAACAAGTACTTCTTTTGTGCCACTGCAACCACTTTACTCATCAAACTAATATAATGACTTTGCATTAGGAATCATCACAATACCCTTGTCCCCGACGCGCAAAACGATGGGCACTACATGTGACGTGCCTATGTGTATATTCTGTTGATATTACTGGCTTGGAACAGCTCCCACCAACATTTGCGAGTAGTGCATCACGTTGGAAGCCCCAAATTCTATACTCCATCATAGACCCGCCAGTCATTGTGGACCGAAACTTTTCCGCTCGATATATCCCCAGTTTCGAACTATTCCCCTCCTCATACTGAAAATATCTGAGAAGGCTCGCTATTCGTGCACTATGGATCACATTTGCTTCTACGACGTTGACGTTGTTGCATAGACGACAAGATCCCCATTTTGTTCGCCTTGGGGGAGGGACCCGCACGAATTTGGAAGCTCCAATAGACAATGAACTGCAATTTCTTTACTCTGCTGTGGCCATACCTCCTGGATTCCTGTCTTAACCACAGCAACGTCCAAGGTCCGTCTTCTGAGGCACATTTGCTCTTTCCATACCCCAACACAATAATTCCTTCTGGTGACTGACTACGACGAACCCTCTGGCACAGGCCGGCCATATGCATTTTGGGGAGGGGACCCCGGACCCATTGTGCCCTGCTGGAACCCTTCATTACAAAATACTGGGAACGAATAGAGCAGCAGGATTGAAAAACGACGTGACATCAGCGAAGGGGCGGTCCGGGTCTTGCCCGCGACCCAAAAGAAAAATTTCATATTTAGCAGATACTAGCGATAGTCTGGATCGAAAAAGTTTTCTTTCCACGGTAGCGCACAGAGTACACTGCAGAGTGTCTCCACACAGCTGCCCCCCGGGGGGGGGGGGTTTTGCCGGCCGAACGATTTCGGAGTCTTGGGAAATTCCCCGGTTCTTCAACCTTCAGATTTGGCCAAATATTGGGGTGTCCTCTGTGATCCATCCCTGCTAGGTCCTGGTTTGGTTGGGTGGTGGTGTGAAGACCGGGGAAGTGGGAACCGGGACTCCATATATTCACTATGAACTAAAAAGTCCGTCCCGGGTTCGTCTGCTCCGGGAAAGGCATAGGAAGAGTGAGCTGATCCCTACCCCCTCCCTTTTTCCGGAGCGGAGCTGTTTCCCATGTAAATTAACTGATACCCTTATACCAGCACCGATTATATTTAATTTGAATTGGCAAATTTACCCATGACCGGGCGGAGACCCGAACACATCACTATTCAGAGTTGGAGTTGGAGACGCCTGCCCACTGCCTGGAACGTTGGCGTATCGATGAGAAATCGAAAAAAAAGACCGTATATTAAGTATGAAAAATATGGTTTGAGCGAAATACCCGCGCGCGCGTTTGGTCCACCGAAAAAGGCCAAAAGCGGTGTAGCGAAGGAAGCAAAGGAAGAAACTTCGAAGGAGGGTTCTCCAATATATTTAATATACGTTAAATCTTAAATATAGTGCCCTTAAAAATATTTAATATAGCATTATAATATACTGTATATCTCAAAATTTTATGTAATCACGGTCCTTTCGCTTTCAAAGTGGAGTGTTCATCACTCCCGGAACCAAATTTGGACCTTGTACCGAAGGCGTTGGGAATTGAGGCGATAGCCGCACGGTTGGCTTGTGTGAGTACACTCTGTGCCCTGCGTTTGCTGACACATTCAATGGGTATGAGGAATCGATGTCGACATATAAAACTTGACCATGGTGCGTATTTTGGATCAACTCAGCCTGGCACAGATCATTGAAGTGCGGGAGCATTCTTACGGGCCTTATAGATGTCCGACGAAACTCAGAGCATATTGCAATACGTGCGGACTGCGATACTGCTCTGGACAATATGTCCCGCTTAAAAAACACAGACCACCCGCCCACCGGAGACCAATATTATTTCGGGATTTCATTTCGTATCCAGTGCCAATCTTCGGTATATTCACTATACAGACACCGTTGCTGGTTGCATAGTGATTGCCAAACCGGTTCGAAACATTCGAAGTCCGCACACGTTTTCATGCTCTTGTGGTGGGGAAAGGCATACCCCGGACACGTTCACGGCAGGGTTCACTATACGCGCTGAACCACTGCCCTCAACAATCCCTCATCTATGGATCAATCAAGACATGGTACTCACATGTCAGACAGACACTAAGACGGAAGGTCTGGGCGAAAGTGCGCAGTATGCGGCTGTCAAATGCATGCTCTCGTAGATCTGTGACAATAAGCCGGCACTCTCCCAGCAACTAGAAACCATACTCTTCATTATGGCTTACCGTGGCCAGAGAAGGGGTCGAGGAAAGTTGCAACGGATTTCTATAATAAATGTATACAAAAAATGAGTGAAATCGACCTAGATCATTCCGAATTTTTCTGTGGTCTGACGGGTACAGGCAACGCTGATCCAGCCCGTGCCCCACTGACAAAGATCGAAGGAACAGAAACTGCCGGAGACAAAAATTACAATACATTCAGTATTGAACTTGTCTCTAATTATTTTAGCTGATTTCAGCCATTCGGGATATTTGCTCGTACGTTGAGTGGTTCCAAAAATTTCGCGGCGGAGGGTGCAAGTCTAAGCACTTTTTATCGCTCTGACACAGTTCTCAGTACTGAATTAAGAGGATCATTAGGGTCCGTGGCTTCTTCGGTGCGGAACGGAAGCTCAGCCCGCGAGGCTTGGGGAAGGGAGCGGGCGGACGATCGAATGCAGCGGGAGTGGCTAATACTCACAACTCTGGCCTTTGCTTTTCATTTCCAGTAGCTAATGGCCTGACTCTTTTGCTTTCCACGATGGCCTGAGGAGTAAGACGCATAGAGTGGTTCCCGTTTCCTTCAGCGTGTCTTGAAGGTGCCGGACGAAATAACGAACTTGAGAAGGTTTGTACAATCGTACTACTAGTCTTGAAAACAGTCTGTACCAAATTCCATACAGTCAGTATTGAAACATAGCGCTGGAGATCCCATGACGTCGGTGAAAATAGGTGTGCCCTCCTCCCCACCCCCCTTCTGCGGGGAGGCAGTGGCGAGCAAGGCTCAGAAGGGGCTCAGGAACCTTAAAGTGTTGCCGGCGCACCTTTCCCTCGTGGTGTTTTCTATAGTGAATACACCGAGGTTTTCAATTCACTTGGGTCCCGCCCGGGCCTGCGCACGCACTGAAATAGGCTCGGACGGTCACGAAGGCGCAGCAAGCGTGAAAGCTTCCACTCTGGATCGTTTCGCTCGAGCAGCAAGGGCATCGTCGAGATTCAGGTTGGGATGCAGGGTCATCGGACACGTACGCAAAAGTATAACGATGACCAACAATAGGGAAATACCTAAGCAATGGGACCGCAAAGCGCGGGGACACACCACCGCACCCGGCTCCTGCGTCAGAAAGAACCTTTGCGCAGTCCAGCCTGGATCAGGTACTAGAGATCCGGCACACAGCGTATCATCGATCGTTGATACCGCTAGGGTTATGCCCGCCTACGTTTGTTCACGGTGAGCACGGGAGAAAGTTGTTGGTGGAGTTCTGGTGAGTGGCCAAAGGAGTAAGTTCACGTAGAGTATCTCCGAAGGATTGTTCGCGCAAAGAGAAAGAGAAGAAAGTTTTCACACACCATGAAGTACATTTTCGCGTTGGCTCCTGTCTTTCTGGCTGTACAGGGTCAGATCCTGTCCTGCCAGAACGCAGAGGAAAGCATTTGTGACTTACCATATGATAAGGTTACATTTGCAGGTGCCAAGCACGCGCTTTCCTACGCCGAGATGGCAATCGCTTGTGCCCAGACCGCTAAGGAATGCGCTGATGAGGAAACAAAGTGCACAAAGACTGAAAAGAAATGTCTCGCGGGAACGGAGGAGCAGTGTAGTTCCCGCTGCACTTCCAAGTTTCTAGGTATCTGCTTCAAGAACGAGACTCGATGCGAGACTGTCTGCAAGGCACCTGAAGAGGACGTCTGCGTGGAGGAAGAGACCGAATGCACAGCAGAGCGCGAATACTGTGCCCTCGAGGCCACCCCTGCTACCCAGGATTGCTACTACCGCTACCAGGAAGTCAACATGGAGACCCAGCTGGCAGATGGAGTGCGCGTTTTTGATCTCGACCTCTGTCTGAATCCCAACAACGCTCCAGCTCTCTGCGTCGGTGATGGTGATCTTCAGGCTGTTGGTGCAACCCTAGAGCCGGTACTGGAGAGCCTTCAAGCCTGGCGCTCTGACAACCCTGGTGAAATCGTAACATTGGTTTTTGATACTCAGAGTCAAGGCGAAGAAGAACTGAGTCTTCTAAGCAAGAACTTTGGTGCTGTCTTGAACGGGAGCGGCTTCAAGGACACCCTTGGACATGCCGAAGCCCCCGGCAAGTGGCCTACCCTGAAGCAATTAGTTAGCAACGACAAGTCTGTCGTTGTTTTCCTGAAGGACAATCTTTATTTTGCTGAGGGTATGCGCGATGTCCGCAGTGAGTTGAAGCTCAATTCCTTTTCCGACCACGTTTTCATTCCCGAGAATCTGGAGGCCACGGATGCTGGTGATGCTGTTGAGAAGTACTGTGCCCAGTACAAAGCTGATGAAGGCGAGAATGCAATCGCTTGGGTCGACTACGTTGCAGTTGTCGATCAACCAAACAACAACAACGAGCTGGCTACTGCCAACCAGATTACAGCCGCTCTCAATGCTGGCGGAGTTGCCAACGATGTCTGTGTATCTGACAAGCAGGCCATCCTGCACAGGGACTATCCTATTGAGTCAACTGTCGAGCAGTGCTATGTGAAGAACCGGGCGATCCAGGCCGTGGTTGTGGCTCACTACAATGCTGACATCTTTGGCACTGTAAGCGAACTCAACGACCGTACCTTTGCTGCTTTCCAGGAGGCTAACCAATCGACCACAGAGCCGTCTTCCACTCCGGCCGCTGCCCCCAGCACGGACTCCGACACCGGCGACGCAAATTCAGAGTTGAACCCTGGTCTGGGTGAAAACACAGTCTCTGACGGCAATAACGTCAATGGTGGTGTTATTGCGGGTGTTGTTGTTGGCTCGTTGGTAGTTATTGGTATCATTGTCATGCTTGCAGTCTCCAAGTGGCGTCCCGTCAACAAGGAGGAGGAGAAGTACTACTTTGACGAAGGTGTTTATGGCAATGCTCAGGTTGAACAAGATGGTGTATCTCAAGCCACCTACGTCGATTACCCTCAGCCTGCCCACTTTGGCGAAGGTGGCGACCTGAGCAGCCTGGGCAATGGTGTTGGGCCCAAAACCGATGATCAGCTCCTCAGAAAGTAGGGATTAGAAGGCATCCGGCGTATGCCCCCTGGTTGGACGCGTCGGGAACTAACCCATCAATTAACCAGCATTTCACATCTTGAACATCTTTTGCCATCACATTATTAAACTAACAAGTATACCTTATCTTTTCATATAAGCACAGCCACCAGCGTAGACCACATACACTCATGCCACAGGCCCTACGTCAAATTTCGATGGTTGTATTCTTCTGCCCAGGCGAGAAATCCGACCCAACTTTGGCAGGTGTGTTTCCAACCCCCCCCCAACAGTGTGACGGGGCTTGTGCTCGTCGCATTCTCACCGCTTTCTGTTCGGAGGCGATGATTTCCTTCATTGCGACTGACCGGTCTTCGCTCACCGGTGCGGGTCTCACAATTCTGACCACTTGCAAAACAATTGACACTGCACTGACCGCACACTGCATCATTTCTCGTCGGAAGGCTCACCGCCGTCACCGATATATTGATGTAGGCTGATCATGGGTTGAGATAAAGGTATGTGACTCATGAAATGTTTTGGCAAGTCACTCTTGGGCTACAGCAAAACTGTGATCAGCTCAACTGTATTGAACATATGTGTCAGGGAGAGTAAGGCCATATGCACAATATGGCCCTGTTCTGAGGAGAACAATTCGCACGTGTTGTGTGGCAATGCAGTAATACATAGCCATGTCCTTTAAAAACAAGAAGAAAGCCCAAAAGGGCCAAGATGATCTCTCTGCGGGAGAGCTTCGGTTTATTGAAGAGCTTTGCGGCAAGCCTGTATTCAGACACTGGGTTGATGCCTACGATATAACAAAGGACAAATATTCTAAGCGTTTACTTGTGGTTAGCCGGTTTCGGGTTTATCTAATCAAACGATCGGCTGTAGGTGGCAAGAAAACAGTAACCCGAAATGTTCATCTGTATTCCATCGTGCGAGTTGCCTGCACCCGGGTGGAGGAGGTTGTGCTGGAGTACAAGGTGGCCACAAAGGGTATTTTCAATAAGTCCAAGGCAAACTCAAGTAGTGCAGCAGACATCACTGCAGCGGCGCCCGCTGGTGAACAGGAAGTGAAGATGATTAGCATCATGACACCGTACTTTAAGGAGGTGATTCTGGCGATTCGGTCAGCCTACCAAGGTATTTCCCCCGGATTCCTGCCGTTTGCAAAGTTGGAGGTCGACGTCATGGAACGGCGCTGGTTGATGTCATTGAACACCGACGAAATTGAACCAGGTGGTGGCATTCTTACAGTCTTCAGAGCAGTGTGTGACTTCTACCAGAAGCGAACAGATGATAACGTGGTTCGCTTCCTCAAGTTCCTCATCTTGACAGACAACAAGGAAATTGAGTTGTCGTCCTGCCCGGGAATTGAAGACCACGGTAGTAGTGCTCTGGACTTGAAGATGCTCTGCACTTCCCTGCGTTTCAACACTTTTTTCCGGGGGTTGGTAGTTGAACACTACGGACGGGCCAAGATCCTCAACTACTTGGCTGGGGTATTGCGCAGTAACTATTATCTGACAAAGCTTGTAGTGCGTAGCCTTGACCGTGGCAACTCAGAAGAAGGGTGGATACAGGTCGCACAGGCCATTCGGGACAATCCAGGCAATGCCATCCAGGTGATCGACTTTAGTGGCAATAAGATCGGCCAGAAAGCAATCCTGGCCCTTGCGGATGCGTTTACCAACTGGAGCCATGGTCTATTGCACGTCAATCTAGAGAACTGCGGTATCAAAGAATCAGGAATGGGCGCGCTTCTCTATGCCTTCGCAGTAAACAATGGATCCAGTGCTACCCTGGAGGGTCTCTTGCTGAATGAAAACACAATCGGAAATCTAGGTAGCGAGAGATTTGCAGAATGGGTATTTGATATGGAAGGCAAGGCAGCACTGAAGAGGCTGGAGATCAGGAACTGCCATGCCAACCTAGAGGTCATCCATCGCAGTTTGATGCATCTACCAAATCTGACCGAGTTGAACATCAGTGGGAACACTCTAACGCCGGCCGCTGTAGATCTGCTCTTGGGCGTCCTCGACAAGACAGCTAGCTTGCGAGACCTGTACTTGAGTGATTGTTCATTGACAGGACAAGCTCTCATCGACATTGTTCAACGTCATGTGCATAACAAGCGGATCAAAGACATTAAGTTGATTCTTTCTGGCAATGGTCTACAAGACGAAGATGGGTTAAATTTGTACAAGGTTCTGAGAAGGGCCACCACACTACACACACTGGACATTAGTCGGAACAAGTTCAAGGCTGCCGGTCTCAACGAGGTTCTCGCCGGGTTATGCGAAACTGGAACGCTGCGAGTTCTGATTGCTAACGATGCTTTCAAGGATGCGGGACCGTCGACGGAAAAGGTTGCAGGTACACTGGCCACCGTACTAGCTATTAATCAGGGCTTAGAGAAGCTGGAATTGCGTGGTGGGTGGAAAAAAGTGATCCCGCACCTCTGTCAGCCGTTGATGTCCAACACCAGCGTCAAGTATATTGACTTCAGCAACAATGGTCTTGGTGACGCAGGGGCAAGTGTTCTGGCTGAATGTCTCATGCAGAACCAAGGTATCAAGGAGGTCTACTTTGATAAGAATGGAGTGAGCCTGAACGGATTCTTGGCCTTGCGCTGGGCTTTTACTACGAACTACTGCCTGACCAAATTTGGATTCCCATGGGAAGATTACCAGGCTGCACGTTCCTTGCTTGGCAGCTCTGCATCCCAGGAACGCATCCTTGACGTACTGGAGTCTATCAACACTGCGTGCAATCGCAACAAATTCCTTCTTCAGCAGCGCACTCCAGAGGAGCTCAAGGACCTGACTTCGCCCGTTCTTCTGGCGCAGGCTCTTCCCGCACTGCGATTCCGGGATAGGAGCCCACCACCACCGGAGGATATCCTACCAAAAATGCAGCTCATCAACCTGGCTCAAAAGAAATCCACAGAGGACGCCCCTGCGTCACAGCCTAAGGTCACCAAGAAGGCAGCTGAGGAAGGCGACGAAGACGCTGCCCGCGCCGCACTCTTCGCCATGCCAACCCGCGATAAAGAGCAGACCACGGAATCTGCAGGAATTGCGGCTGGAGCGGAGGCTGTACCAGCAGAAGGGGCGGGAACAACCATCAGTGAGGCCAAGAAGAGTGTTTCTTTCCAGGAAGAGACAGGGGCGATGCCGCCCCCGCTACCCTCCCGCGAGCCTCCCGTGGCCAGCAATGGAGTACAAGGTGAGCCCGAGTACGAGCGCGTGGGCCCCGCATCTTCTGGTAGCACTCTATCAAAGAAATCCAGCGGGGAGGACATCTACGATGAGGTCATGAAAAAGCATGACGGGGACGAAGGAGTTTACGAGAACATTGGTCGCAACAAGACGGACACATCAGAAAGCGTCCGTGACTCACAGCACACGGACATCAGTGCCGACGACATCGACATTCACGCTGGAGACGCTGAAGTAAACTCACCTGCTGCTTACGGTGCTAATCAGGTGCAGGACATTATTGCGTCTAAGGATCCTGTAAAGATTGCGGAATGGCTGCGCACTGGTGGCCAAGCTTTCCCGAGGGAATCGACAGGTTCTGCCGGCTTCTCCTACGAAGACATGTTTGACGATGGCGATGGCGATGATAACAATGCCGACCATGGGGATTAAGCATTGTGGTATCGTATGGGTAAAAAAGAAGACAAATCTCGTCTACTTTGCTCTAGCCTGTACTGTACAATAGTAGTTAGTTGTATATACTTAGCACGATTATTTGGGTATCATAACTTTCTTTGCTGTTGGTTGCGTTCGTAGAGAATGTAGCTTTGCTCAGCTGCGGCCGGTACCTTTACAGAATGTAAAAGATCCTTCATGTAGTTTGCGCGTTCTCTGCGTTCGCTACGGGGAATGTAATCTCTGAGATGATTCTCCAGATACTCCTCGATGTGCTCCTCTTTTAGCAGATGGTCATGAAAGTCCTTGAGGAAGTAGGCAAAGCCCCTAACATCTTGCTCTGCAACGTCGGCCTCCCCCAGTAGATGCATGTCGATCTCTAGGCGATGGTAGTAATGAGGGTAGCCTTCGAGCCTATCTAAAAGGTTTAACATGTCTTCATCGACCTCATACACCTCGCCATACACATTCAGCCCCTTACCAGGTGCATCCAGGAGGTACGGTGTCCTGAATAGACCACCGACCACGAGTGGGTACTGCTCACTAAGCCTGGCCCTCCCCATGTACTTCATATGTCCGGATTCACGCTCTTCATGCAGTTCGCCGTCGCCCACGTTGAACTTTCCTTCGGTAAGGAGGTAATGGTTTGGAAACCCGCGTTTTAATGTTCCGTACGAGAACACCAGGTACTTTACCCCTTGCGTCATGGTAGTGAATTCTCCTCCGATTCGACCGTCACATTTGTGACCCGTAAAAGCAAAGCCTTTATGTCCCTTTTTTCCAGAGACATACTCTTGTACCATGTCTTCAGGTGGATTATAATGGACTCATGCCTCAAAGATATGAGGCCATGGTCATCACGACACCGTACGGAGTACAAAGTGCTGACAGAATACGTTTAATCCTCCCTGAGAATAGTTTCGTTCAACATCAACGGCTGGCAAATCCGGTCGGGTCCCGTCCCAGCCCTGGTCGACCCCGCACCCGACATAAGATCCGGGGCCTAATTATTTTGCGGACCAGCGGTCCCTTCTCAAAATGGACTCCGCATTTCCGTGGTCTTCGAACAATGTCGTTGTCTAGTCCATGTATCTTGGTCCCTGCAACCATGATCACTCATCATTCACACGTTCGCCGTAGGTCCTGGCGAATGAGTTTGCGTCACAGGCGAACCAAACTGTTAAAGGACAGGGCGATGGCCGAGCAGCAGAGGATCAAGAATCTGATCGTGCTTGGAAGTTGTCGACTTGTATATTTTTACTTCCTGTTATGCGTAAAGCAGGCATCTCAATGCATGCCTGTAACCTGTCTGGGCTGTCACCATCTGTAAGGTAAGAGGAGAAGCCACAAAATCTTACACTGTACTGGATCCGACGCCGATGTCTGTGGAAGACTGTGAGTCGCTTGACGGGTTGGCTTGAACGAGTTGGACTTGTTGCCATCTCAAACAGGACAAAACCAAAAACCTTCGACACTTCGCATGAATGCCTCGATTGTCCTTCTTCCTTGAGTGGATCCCCAGACAGTGGGAACAAGGAGACATACCGAGCATGCTCTGAAACAAAAAGGATCAATTACTACGACAGAATGAGGTCCTAGCAATTCAGGTTTAGAATTCGTATCCCAGAGGAAGAGCTGTCCTTGCCAGGTAACCCTGTTGAGCTGACCGACCGGTTCGGATCACGACAAAGTAAGGGCTGGAGGCTGGAGAATGACAATTGGCTTGTATTTCATTCATTGTTCAGATCACTATTCTCGGCGTTGCGTGGGTGGATGCATCTTACTTGCATCTCAACTGACAAAGTTCTACGCCGTGATGAGGTGCAGAGATTCATCAGTTTAACATGTTTGATTAAATCTCTTTAGCGGCGGGATGGTTTTGATGTAGGCGGACCAAGATTTGAGTTGGTAGTCAGTCCGATACACAGCTGACTGAAATGAAGCGTCGGGATATTGGTGACTGGGGATGAAAACTCTTCACTTGGCAGCATCTACTGCTGATAAGTGTGCGCAGGCTGGTATCTTTACGCAGCTTTACAGGCTCATCTACTGGGAGGTTGGCAGGCCCGGTTTCTGTTGATATAATGGGGGCAAGATTTGGGGCTAAGTAGAAACTCGGATGTTGACATTAGACACAAGCCGGGGCATGGCACCCAGATAAACGGTGGTCGGTTACTGTCAAGTGTTGTCGTATTGCCATCATAGATCTGCTACCATAGATGTGCACCGCACGATTTTGCGTAGTATTGGGCAACAGAAAATTTCGAGGGAGTGATTAAGCGGGGGTTCGGGGCAGAACCATGGAAAGATACTTCTGCGGACGGAGCAGTTTCGGTGAGTTAAAGGCCCCCACTCAAATGATTGCGCTGCGAGTCAAAGTTCAAGACTGTGTCGGTTCAACTATTTGCCCTTTCAGGGAAAATACTAGGCCAATTTTTTTTTTTCTTTTCTACAACCCAGAAACCTATTTGTTCATGGGAAACACAAGGCGGCGTGTTTTACAGAGAGAAGGAAAATGTGGAGATCGCCGAATGAAAAGCAAATACGAGCGACGGATTTGGAAGGGCTCTTCTACGGTCGCCCTTCTGTTAGGGGAAGGAACGTTCGGTAGAAGAAGGAGGAAGGAATAATAGACGTCATTTTCGAACAAATATCTAGTATGATGTCCATTGCATGTTGTTATTTTTTGTTACTCTATAGTCGAGACATAACTATCTTTCTCGGCCCCAAGGGTGCCTTCCATGAATTATGTAGTTTGGCATCTTTCTCATCATATCTGTACCTTGTTCGCAAATTAAGCATCACCTGGTTTGTACGTACAAAGATCGAACTAGTGACTTGTACTATTCATCATCTACACCTGCATGTTACTTGTTACGGTTCTCGTTTCGTTCTGCACATGGATGTGCCCAGTACATTGACTCTCTCACTCTCTGCCCGCCCCCGTAATCCTTCGTTTCAAGTTCTTGTAGGCCACTGAAAGCTTTTCTTTTTGCCTTAATTCTAATGGAGATGGGCGGGTATATGGTACTTGTATTGCAACTGTGAAGGCATGATCATTGCCTACAGATTTTTTTTTTGCGTGGAATGTGTATTAATGTGTGCGATCCATGTCAGGGGCAACTCTGCCTGCAGAGGTGCAATGCATAAGGAAGCTATTCGTTATTTTCTACGATCTCTCTTGGATACCCGGCGGCAAAGGAAGGGGCGGGTAAGATTGGGAATGCTGTGGCTGTCATCTGTTGTGCAGGTTTGCCGAGCGAAGAGGAGGGGAGGAGAGTCGAGTCTTCGAAAACATGATCAATGTGGTTTCGGCAGCGCATAGCATATACACGGAGGGTGTATGAGTGTAGCTTAACATGCATGTCAAGTTCATGTTCTTAATGTATTAAGAATAGCACCCGGACTTGGGAATAATGAGGTAAATGTACAACATCAACCTCACACTGGTGAAACACGATGTGCACACAGCGAATTCAGCAGCAGGACATGTTTCCTACAGGTGTCCCTGCAAAAATTCTTATACGCAATGGTGTCCCAATACTAAGTACACTATCACGAGTAACGAGGAATGTCCTAACCAGCATGCTGTGTCCCTCCCATTCTTCTGTTGAAGAAGAGCCTTGTTCACATCAAACGGGTCACTGTCATCGTTCACTCTGAGCATCATGTTCTTTTGATCTGGATTACGCGCCATCAACAGGGCTTGCCTCTGTGGAACTATATGCAGTGCTTCAAGCCACCCATCCTATGCTTGAGTAAGGTCATCCTCCAAGGACTAAATTTGAACCTTGGGGATATCTTGTGAACAACACGATTTAGAACGCTGGCAAATGGCTGCTCGTAGCGACGAGGAGACACTATGGGAAACTATGAACGTGTGTGGACACTGCCAACGTACACTGCCAACGGGCTGCATAATACCTATGAAATAGTCTTCTTCCTTCACGCTCCCCTCGATCCGTCCAAACTCTTTTGCTCAGTGTCCAGGCCTGTGGGGGCGGCGGGTGTTATTGCCTCCCATCGAGAAGGCATGACTACAGGAAATGCAAGTGTGATGTATCCCGCCGTGAACACTAGCAAAGTGTTGACAAAAGATGAAGATGTTTCATCTCCGTAGTGAATGTGCCCAGAGCACCCAGTTTCGTGAGCAACGAACATGCAGCGACACCATGCCCACGACACATCATCGAAACTCTTGGCAGCTTTTTCGATTTGGGACCAAGACGCGGTTTCTCATGGAGAACTGTATATGTATGGCTTTCGTACGTCTGTCCGTCAGTGGGACCGTGCCCGACATTCTACTCCTGGTTTTGGCATGTGTTCCGGAAAGATGTGGCCCACACGGGAAACAGTTTGGGTTTGACAGTCGGGGCAATGTGTCCAACCATTCCAAGTCGAGGCCAGTGCTCAGTGTGGAAATTCTTTTCAGCTTCCGGGCTCGGCAGTTCCCTCTTCCTTTCGCAGAGTGCGCGTTGAACAGTGAGAAAAAAAGGTAGGGGGCACGCCTATATGTTCAATACCAAGTCTTCTGATCTACGGCAACCATGTTTTTCAGCGCGTTCCAATTATTCAATACGGCGTAATTTGGAAATCCGAGCGAGCGTTCACATACCTGTGCCCCACGTTAAGAGCGAAACGGCAGCGAGCGCCCAAGTGAAACGTTAACCTGCACCGCGTGGTTGCACATGTGCGAGCCCCTTTGTTCCAAACCAGACAACACAACCCAAGCTACCAGGCAAAGGTGTTCATGATGGATTCTGTTTCAGGACGAAGACTACAGAAATGCAAAACCCAGACAGCACAAAAAAGTCGCATAGTGGATGAAGAACGTCAATGTGAACACATGCGACTCGGTCGAGCACCATCTATACCAAAACAAATCTCTTCTATCTACGTCGACCAATACGATGATGATCGGTAAGACCTGGCAATGAAACCGACAGACCGTACCCTGCATACTCATTGGGTAGCGTTTGCACTCAATAAAGACAGTAGACTTATGCTAACCTGCCGATGCTGCCAACCCAACATAAAGCCTTATCAATCTTCCACTTACCGGGGTATGATTCTCTCAGGTTTCCAATCTTCCAAAGAAAGGCACAAAGGAAAACCTTCTCACACAATTACCATTCTGCCCATATATTTGGTAGACCGTAACTACTTTGTGACGCGACTCCTCCTCGGCGGCGAACCCGTGTGTGTCTTGCTCTGGCTTGTGAAATATTGGTGCACAAGTGTGTGCATATGGGTACGATAGTTCCCCAGTACATTATTAACCGAACTGCATACTCTTGGTGGATTTTTGTGGGCGTTGCTCACATCAATGCTACGTAATTTCCTGACATAGCGGTGTGTACGAAAAACGAAATTGTGAGATAGATGGCAAAAACAGCCAACAGCCACCTGAGTTCCGCAGCCTCAACACTGTCTTGTTACACACTAAATCGTCGTTTCCTGTTGTGGACGCAGTGCTGAGATACTGCATGAGTGCTTACATGCGATCGATTCATTGCGAGAAACTTGAACTACCGCGGCTGGCCTCGCTTGTGCGATGTAGTAGCTCGCCGGGTTACCTGGTAGTGCTGCTTTCCAGCCACTTTCCTTAGAACCCAAGTGGTTATTAAAACACTGACTATTCCTCATGAAAAGGTAGTACATTCGGATACTCCGTAAACTGGCGATCCTCAAAATCCGCGTGTGTCCCCCCCCCCCGGGTTGCAATTTGCATCTTGATTGCTATCCATTGCGATCATGTTTACGTATAAATTTACGGCGGAAAAAAAAATTTTGGTCTCGCTATCCCCCAATGATGAACCACTTTTCGTAGCAATCCTATTTTGTTCTATTTCACTACCTCCTCCTTCTCGTCTCATCACCGCCTAGAGCCCCCTGTTTGGTGGCCCATTGGTATGTCCTACTGAAGTCTTCGGTTAAAAAAAGATTAACAATGGGCGCCAACTCAACTGTTGGGACACCGCAAGGGTACCGTGTGTGTGGTTTCTTCTATTTGGTTCTATTGTCCTCCCTGATTGCGGGAAAGGGCACACACGTTGGACATCTGTGTGTCTGTGTAGGTGGGGGGAGGGAGGAACTTCGGAAACTGGGACGCATCATCCATCGACATGCCCGAGCGCGCGGCAGAGGGATGTCGCCCCTGCAGGACGCAAGTTTGTTGTTATGCATGTAGCAGACTGTCACGGTTGTCCCCATTAGTTTAATTTGGTGCGTTGGGCGTCATTCTGACCACCGACCTCCTAGAACTTCAGTGGATAGGAGTAAGACTAGTAATCGCAGCAACCTACCTACATCATATTCTTGAGATGGCAACACGTCTGCACACCCCCAAACTGGAAAGTGGATTCTTCGCTTACACCTCAACAGCAGTGAATGTAGTAGTGCACTCCTGCTGGATACCATTACTACAAAGTGTGCATACCAGAATGAGGCATATAATCAGTCAGCACCTCGTTTGGTGTTGGTTCATGATTTTTACCATTCAAGAAAACGGAATGGATTCTGGAAACGGTTGGTTGAATCCTTGGCGTATCACTGAATCGTACACTCGTTCATAAAACATCGGAAAATTCTCTCTGGCACAGTCTTATTGGCCCATAAAGCGTTGTTGCTGTGCAGCCTCATCGTGTAGTTTTCTGTTTCATTGACTGTTTCCCGATCAGAACCTCGCTCAGTCGGATTAATGTCCATAAGCATTGGACACCTTCAACATATACTGGAAAACTGTTTACCGGTATCGGAGAGCGCCAACTAGAAATGGTCCCCTTAAATTCACGAATCTTTCCGGTGCGCTCATATTGCAAATTGCAATCTTCAAAATGGACCACTGGGTTGAGCGACACATGTGATATCAATGTTGTTGTGTTCATTCTTCAGATTTTGTAGTGGCGGTGCAATCTTGCTCTTGTTTCATGTGAACCTCTGAGGGCTCTCTGAAGACCTAAATTCTCTCCGCATAATTGACTACAACTTCATCCTGAGTGAGCACTCCAATTCTTTGTATGGTCATCCCGAATACATCTCTTCGGAACGGAGCTCTAATTACCCCCACGATGGCATCATCGTGCGAATTACCCTTTGATAGTTCGGAAGGGCATACTGGACTGTCGCGCATCTCTTGCTTTTTGATGGGCTATGAGGAACTGGTTCACCTTATGGAGAGTATCTGCCGCGTTGTCTATACCTTATCCGTTACCCAACAGGAGTTGCCCATCCGTAGCGCACTTTGGTAACTACCACGCGGGGAAGCGCGAGACGGAAAATACGACGGATACTAGGACTGGTGCGAAAGGATATTGTGAATTGCGAGATCTGAAGTATAAGAATATTAGAAGTCCCGCCGCGCAGACAGACATGAAAAGCAAACACTCCCCACATATGTTGCTGACATACAAGTCCTGTACAGGTTGGGATCTCTTATTGCTTTGGGCGATTCGGCCCACTCAGTGATGTGCCCTCCATGCCCAAAAAATTTTACCCACCAGCACGTCACTCATATGCGTGAGGGCTTTGACGTGTCGAATGGGACAAGAATTATTGGTGTCACCAGTGGCATTCTCTTAGCCAAATCTCAGCCATGCTCTCTAGTGCTGTGCCGTCTGTTCAAAACAATCAGTGTCTTGTGATACCATCTCTCCTACTAGAATTCCTGTCCGGCAAATTTGATTCGCATTATTTTAACGCAGTAACTCAAGCCTTCCAAACAATGAAGGCCTTAGGCTTCTCTTCAACATTCGTCCACGTCTTCTGATATACCCCAGGAACCAGACCATGGACACCGCTGGGTGGAAAAGCGGTCCGTCCACTGTTGTGCTGGACACGGCGACTTTTTTCAAGATGAGTAACAAAGAACCTCAGGCCACAGCTCTGGCGGTGTGGTTTTGAGTATGCCCCCCTAAACCCGCTGGCTGTCGCAGTCGCTACGGTGTACCTTTTTTGCGCAGCGAAGAAGCCAATTCCCGGTGTGCTTGGACATCGCACACAACACCAGGCACCCTGTCCTCTGGACGTTCAACCTGCTGGTCCCGTCCAACAGTGTTGTGTTCGAAGAAAAACGATTCGTAACGGACACATACCATTGGGGCCATCGTGAGTTTAGTAGAGCCAATTATATATTGTGAAAATGTCACCCGCCGCCCGACGCGGTAATAGACCAGTCTGTGGTGAACTGAAAATGGTTTCAGTTTCAAATGCCCTGGTACAGCCAAGGGAGACACGTATACGACATGCAAACTCGGATGATTTTGGTTTGCCTGTAAGCAAAACTATAAACCCCCAGCTGATATCAGAAACCTCATCTGGGAATATATAAAGTTCCCAAATTTTCATGTGTTTTTTTTAATTCCTTCCCGCAACGGAAATCAGGAAAGTGATCACGATCAAAATTTGGCTTGGAGCGGAGGGCTGATCGTCATCAGAGAGGTCGCGAGCGGCGATATCTGAGAGCGCATTGGTATACGGTTATCCCGCCGGGTGTCCAGTGGAAGCCGCACCACCTCGTTGTCATGAGCGGCCTGCAAGGCCAACTGAGTTTGGACAAGGCAACGGGCTATCATAGATGCGTTTCTCACACACCTTGCTCACACAGTGATGGACATCTAATTTATGCAATTTGAGCGGGAAAGCCAGAGCGGATGGGCATGCTGTGAGAGTCTGAGATATGATCCCTTATAATCTATATCGCGAGAGACGCCTTGATGGCACATCTAATGAACGAGTCCGTCATCTATTCGGCATCCTTGCGGCTTCCTTTCAGAACCGTTCGCCGGCAAGAAGTAGTAAGTTGGTACTCGAGTTTTTGCATTAGATACCTCCAAGCACGCATTGAGCGGCAGGCACTTGCAAAGAACAGAGGCCTCCCAATCAAACAAGGTCTTACACTGGAAATACCGGGAAAAGGTGTGTCGGTACACTGTGTATAAGCCTGAGTGCTGCAGCCAGGTGTGGCGAGTCAGGTTGGACAAGGGGTGGGGCGGAGGCAGAAAAATTTCCTCACATAATTCAAAATTTCAAATCAAGATGGTCAAAACTAGGTGTCAGGGATAGACTAGGTGTACCTGTGAAATATATGGCTGATGTGATTTTCAAAGAATAGTAGAGAGTATCTGCCTGCAAGTATCTGCGAAAAAAGAACACGACATGGACATTGATGAGAAACTACCACCCAGGAAATTGGGGAAATCCCGTCTTCGGCATTCGAAAACAAAGAACTTTCAGAAGAGCGATAAATATGAAGGCCAAGGCAAACGATGCGCCGCCCATTGCCCCTAGAGAGATTTTACCTTACTTATTGACCTGACGCGCTGGCTACCAGATTTTCTTGAGGTACGAAGGACCGGGGAAGATGTGAGAAGGTTTGGTTATTGTCGTTTTGTGAATTAATTTTAATGCAGGAGGTATACGCGAAGAAAAGGGGTGGTAAGGGAGTGGGGAGCGGGAGGTCTAAAACTTGCCACTTCGCTGTGCGGAAACACCGATCAGGTCTGTGGCATTCGTGGGTGCCTCTGCGGTGCTATTGCCACTACTTCCCCCGCAGAATAACTGGGAAATGTAGGGTGAGGTTGTAACGCGGCTTCGATGGATCTGTCGGTCTGGTTCAATCTTGGGTCTCACTTAGCCTTCGTTGGTTCAGTGTTTCTCGGACCCCCGTGCCGAAACGCACTTCCGGCGTAGCAGAGCGCCTCAGGGAATGTTGCCAGCGCTGGCTGGAAAGTGATTCATACGCACACATACCCGGCCGTCATAGTGAAATAACTGAAACAGTGAGGTTCCGCTGGAGATGGCAGAGTGCTTCCCTCATCAAAATTTACTACTGCTCTCTCTGGCCTTTTTTTCCAGGTCAATCCACTGATAGTGTTATGCAGGCAATATTTCTTGCTTTATTTTTTTTTTACTTATATGAATTCGAATTCGTTGGTTGCATCACGTCATGCACAGCCTTCACTATTGATAAATTTTTGTCTTCCGCCATGTGCTACTTGTTTTCCAACGTCCCAGGTTCCGCTGGCAATGGCGTAGTAAGATCTTGAAATGTATAGGAAAATTGTGTATTGAGTCGCAGTGGCTTGGCTGCTGAATGGACGAACAACCAAGAACAAAAAAAACATGCATTTCCCCTTTAATTCAGAGATCCCCGCGAGGTGGCGCGTCCAGTGACAGCTGAGCCGAAGTGGTGTCCAAAGGCGTATAGAGAGCTATAGCTGAAGAATATTAGAGTCGTTTCTCAGGAGTCTTCTTTGTATGTCTCTATGGGACCCTGTAGTTGTGCTCAGGAACGCAACAATTGCGAAAAAAAAGCGTGTTTGGATGGGGGGCCCGCACTTCTCGAGCGGGGCTGCTTCGAACTCGCACCGGAGGTGTTCTCTCCACCTTGCAGCAAGGGCACAGCCAGCGGCCAAATCTCTCATTTTCCAGTAGTTTTCTGCTGGTGATGCCGCCTGCGTGGCGGTGGAAATCGTCCGCACAGCACCATTATTTATCCGGCCACGCGCATTTCGTCTGCCCAAGCGGTCTCGAGGCAGCACGATACCAAGGATGAGAATTGGAATGCACTGGGACGGCCTGAGTCCCAAGAACTTTTTTCAATTTGGCCAGGCGGGCAATAAAAGGCAGCTCCGTGAACTTGAGATCGCGGGAGCGAGTGTCACTGCGAAGTTGAAACTATGCCTTTTCCGCAGAGCACTCTTACAGACATAATTCTAGGCCCAGGCCCACCTGAGTATTACTTTGGACGATGCGGTAGTCTTAGAAGGCGTGGACGGGTGGATCATTGGTCTGTTGTAAAATCGCTGCCCCGATGTTTGCAGTAATTCCGTGTCTGGTGCCATACCATAGGCCCTCGGGCTTGTGGTCATTGGATTGCATAAGCTAAATGCATATACGCCCATGTGTGACGCAGTTTGTGGGTGATACATTCACCGTTCGTGTGAGTCTTCTCCGTGCTCCTCTCCGGACCTGGCATATAACTCTCCGCAAGAGAGTTCCCTTGAAGCCTAATTTCCCGCTTTCGCGGCTTTTGTAGTCATGATACAATCTCAAACAAACACACACAGTTGCAAAATTTGAAGAGACCGTCACAGACTATCTTCGATCCACAGAGATGTGGATGCAAACAGCATCATAAATGCATAAGGTTGAAATATTACACAAAGGTAGGTCTATGGATGGGAATCTTCCGATTTAGCGTCATTCAGACACAGAGAATTACGAAGCCTAATTACACCTGGACCACAGGCATTAGCGAGTGGATGGACTTCACTGTGGGGTGAATGTGTATGTCTGATGCTCCATGCACGCTCAACATGCCAATTGACGATCCCGGGGCGTGCTCCCGCTCGCCCTTATGGTCCCGGGAGCGTATTGTAACTCTATCTCCGTATCTATTGAACCATGCAAAGACGCAATAAGCCATTAGAAAGGAATGGGATCACAAGCACGAAGATTGAGCTGGGCCACCTCCCTTGCATGGTGCCAAACTTTGCGGATGGCCATGGATGCTCTCTGTTGGCCTGCCAGCCGATAAATGTCAGTGATGATGAAGAATGAAGAGATAGTGAGGCGCTTGAGTTTTCACCGGAGGCGGGAGAACATCAACAAGATGTTAAATCAAGACAGTCCTCTTGGAGGGAGTTAAGTTCCGTCTTATCTCAAATACGGACAACCCCTTTCCCGTGTTCATCAAGCTCATTCATTCACTAGGGACACAATCAGGACATATTCCCTCATTTGCTGACCCTAACCCTAGACTCTCACAGCACCACACACCCCTACAGTCTCGACGCGCATGAACGCATTTCGGCCCCTCCTTTCCCCCCCCCCCTCTCTCTTCCTCTCTTCTCACCCACATCTTCTTATACCTCACCCAGTGCCACTACCATTTCCCATTCTCTACCTCGCGCACCAGCCATCTCCTTGTGCGGCCTGTTTATACGGGACCTTTCCCCCCTCCCGCCCGCCGGGGTTTTCCCCCTCCAAAGGCTCTCACCCCCCTCCCCCTTCCCGGGGGACCCCCCTCATCTTTTCCCTCTTGCTGAACGTTTGAGTAACCCCATAGCTCTTCCCCTGCGAAAGGGAGGGGCTGTTTCTGTCCTTCTCTGTCAGCCAGTCCTCAGACACACGTCAACATGTCCCATTGGCCCTACTCGTCTACGCGGCGTCGTTCTGTCCATACAAACCCCATGCACTGTGTTTCCGATTTTCTCTTCTCTTCGAGATTTTAGGAAAGGAAGTGCATTGCTTAACATCGATTCATCGTGGACAGACAAGCCCCTAATGCATAGCTCGTCTCCATTCTCTGTCTTTGCATGATGGTCTCTTGCCCTCCCACACACTAGAAAAATAGTCCACGACCAAAACTTCATCAGCACAGGCCCATGAAGTTTTGTATTCCAAGAATGACTCACCAATAGGTGCAGAAGCCATCACAAACTTCGTTCCGCCTGGCTCAATTCTCTCACTGTGGCTCATGCTTCCGAACCCCCCTCCCCCCCCCTTCTCCTCCCCCCCTCCCGGAATTTCAACTTGCAGCCTTGCACCTCAGACGACGCGGTGAAGAAAAGGGGGGAAAGGCCGTGAAGACGAAGAAAAAATTGACCAAGGGAGGGGGAGGACCACCCCTCCACACACCGCTATTGCCAGCATTTTGACCCCTCT
>PDIP01000022.1:266928-313820 GCA_002811645.1 Corallochytrium limacisporum
GGGGGGGGGGGGAATGGACATTTCCCGCCAAAATATCCTGCGCCTTGATCGATAAGTCTATAGTGAATGTATGGATGATAAGGAAGCAAAAAACGGCCCTACCAGAGGATTGGAGGGGTCCTGGAATGGGGTTCCCCTGCAGTGTGTGACCAATGAAAATGTTGGTCGGATCAAGGGGGAACACAGGCGGCAGGGGAGGGGAGGCGAGGGAGGGAAGGTCGCAGGCTCCGCGGTACAAGAGGCCCCCTTGGCACCAGGGGGGGGGTGTTCAGGAGCGCTCCGAATGCCCGCCCGCCCGCGCCGGCCGCAACTCGACCTTGACCCTCCCCGAAATGAAAAAAAGGAGAGAGAGAGAAAAAAAAAGCAAAGGAGACCATGCTCGGCCGGTTGGACACCCGGAGGGCAATCCGGGCAACCCACCAACCAACAATAATAGAAAAGGAAAGCAGCAAAGCTAGAAACGCGATCCAGTAACCATTTCCCCCAAAAACCAAGAATCGACGAAGAAAAATCCCCAACAAAAAATTAGAGCGCAGTCACAGACAGGTGGAACGGATGGAGAAAATGTAAGAATAGAACAGAACGTACATCCGTGCGCGGGAGTTCCAGCCTCACGTCTCCGTTCGCTCTCAATTTACTCACAAAACCTGGAACAGCACAGCCCACTCTCCCGGTAAATCTCAGCTTCTCTCACTCACACTCTCTCCCCCCCCCTCCAATTCCCGATCCCCGTGGCTGGCCCCCCTCCCTCCCAAACCGTCACCTTCCCTCCCATCGTGTCTCCCCCCCTCTCCGCACACTCTCTACTGCGGCAGCTGGCACTCGCCTTTTACTTTTTTTCTCCTATATTTTGCAAGACACAAAAAACTCTTTGCTCTCTTGCGCTTACAACCCAACCCAACCCAACCCCTCTCCCGGGGAAGGGGGGTAGTGATATGGACATTGATCATACTCGGGTGCACTACCGGTGGGGTAACCTGTTACGTATTATCTATTGGTATATATGGGCCCTGGTTCTGGCTTTTCTGATGAAAATACAAAGAGATAGTAGTAGTACACGTATTGTACCATCCCATCCGTCCAGACTACGCGGCTCGCGCCTATCCACCCCTATCCATTCAATACCATATTTTCCTCGGGCTGCCAACCCTCGCTTGTTCACACTACCTGCAGGGCGATAAAAAGAAAATACGGCTGTGCAATGTCCCCTTGTCCCCAGGGGGGGGGTTGTTTCTTGGGGAAGGGGGCGATTCCTCCTTCACCTCTCACACTCACCATTTGTGTGTGCCTGCCTGCCATTCGCGTCGTGTACTGATGCCGTGTTGCCGGGGGTCTGTGTATGTTGTACAGTGGTGTCCGTAGTGTCCGCAGTAACCGTACTACTCTTGCTGTATAAGAGGAATCCAAACTGATCCTTGACCTCGGACACGTGCACCAATGGGTTGTACACTCACCCACATCTGAAGTCTATTCTCAATGCGTTGACTTCTGTGAACGCACCGGACGCTTCCATCGGGAATTCGCTAAGACATTCTCCCAACTCTGACGATGTCTCGACTCACCCACATCTATCGGACGTGGAATCGCTTTGGATAGCGTAATGTATGGCCGCTTGGATTTTCGCATGCGGTATCTATTGTCCATGGCAAACCACAGACCGAAAGATAGACACGGTTGGTTCTACATGGGTAGCTTGCCGGGTCAGATACCTGCTGTGTAACAGAGCGCACTCGGGCCACCACCTAAACGGATAAGCGATCAACCCACAAGTACACACACCGCCACAACCACTCATAAAGACCCACTCACCTCTAGGACACAAGCATTTAAACGCCGAACTGATGGTCATCTGCGTGTTCTAGTCGAGCATGGTGAGGAAAACAGAATCATGGGAACACTGAATGTCCTGTGATGTTGATATGGTGTTGACAGAGATAAGGCGGCAAATGGCCACTTATTTGTCCGTGTGTGAGAGAAGGGAGGGCCGGGGCGAGAAAACACAGAGAGAGAGGGAGCGAGCGAGAGAGAGAGAGAGAGAGAGCGAGTGAAAAAAAAAAAGAAAGAAAACCCCCCAACACACTCTCAACCCCCGGACACGAATATTACCCCAGCGTCGAGAGGGAAATACGGGAGGGAGGGAGTGTGTAATGAGTGTGAGAGTGAAGAAAAGGGGAGGGTGGTCAATGAGAAAGAGACAGGACCGAGGAACGAGAGTCAGTCTGTGAGTGGACCAAAGTGAAAATCGGGCAGGGCAGGACGAAAACCCCCTGGGCAAACTTTTTTTTTGTCCTGTATTGCTTTATCTAACAAAAGATATAACGTCTTTGTCGTTACGTGCTTACTCTCCCACCTCAAACTTCATTAGTAAGAGGGTGTCCAGAACGCATCGTCAAAAAATTCAAGACACACGCGAGACCCTTAAGCAGTCGTGCATGGACATGCAGCCGATGAGATGCAGACTGACGGGAGGAACAAAGAAGCGGTGTTGGGATGAAACGGCAAAGAGGTTGCTCATATCAACGGGATGTCCTGTGAAATGAAATCGTATGTATTCCAAATTGGGGTGCTGGCATAGAAGGTCAAGTTTCCCGGTATGGTCGGTCAAGATAGGTGCGGGGGTGGACAGGTTCCCGCTCGATGGACAGAAAGGAGGCGCCATTGCAGCGAGAAGATGGGGTCAGTGCTGTTGTCATGTTTGACTAAGAATATAGGAACAACCTGATGAACCCCGAACATGGTGATGAAATTGAGTGATAGTGTAAACAAGGTCAATCATCCAGATGGGCCATCTTCGTGAGGAGTACCTTCTGTTGGGCCAACAACCTGATGAACCCCGAACATGGTGATGAAAGTGAGTGATAGCGTAAACAAGGTCAATCATCCAGATGGGCCATCTTCGTGAGGAGCTCCTTCTGTTGTGCGATAAGTCGCCTTGCGTCATTGAGTTGACGAGTCAGATTCTCAATGTAAGTATCCTTCTGGTCACATAGGCATTTCAACTGGTCTACTACCTTTTCTGAGGGCTGCGATTCACCCATAATGTCCATGGCCTGCTCAAATGACAAGGAGGCATCCATGTGGTTGCAAGTTCGCTTGCACTTCTTGGGGTAGTCCGTCAGTTGTTCGATCAGGTCATGAGCAGTCGGTCGGGAAGAGGGGTCGCGACTTACCAAATCGTAGATAATGTCCCGTTCCACTTCATGGTCATCCAGCATATCCGGGATATGCCGATGCTTTCGCAGAGCCTTCACGGTTGTGACACGCTCCATTTCGGTAGCAAATGGACACACCAGCTCCAGAAGGATGATGCCCAAGGAAAACATGTCCGCACTGCATTCATAGGAAATGCACGACAACTGTTCCGGTGACGCGTACAAAGAGGTACCCACACCTGCCGTTAGGTCTGGATCGTCGCTCAGAGTGAACGATGGTGTGCCGTTCAGGCCAGCCATCGGCACCACGGTATCATCAGTATCATCTTCGCAGCCCCCTGTGATTTCGCGGCGAACTTCCTCGGTAGCAAGACCAAAGTCTCCAATTTTAATGGTGTGAGACGAGCCATCCAAGAAAATGTTACCCGGTTTCAAATCGCGATGTATCACTCCCATGGAATGCAAGTACTGCACACCATCCAGGAGCTGCATGAAAAGATTGTACGTATCAGATCGTGACAGACAGCAGACTGTGTTCTTGGGCCACGTCTCATTTCTATTCCTAATCCAATTCTTCAGTGTAACATCGTACAGTTTCATCTGGATGAACAAAGCAAGGTGTTGGGTGCCTACCGCAGTGAGGGTCTTTGAATTCACCTCTTCGCCCTCACCGTACAACTCCTCGGCAATGCTTCTCCTCAGTCCCTTCAGTGCAACAGTGCTGGTGCCGCCACCATTCCGGTGATGCTCTCCGTTGCTGTGACCGAGCTCTTCATCCTTCTGCTTTTCGTTAGTCTTGGCCACAACCTGGGCGAGGTCAACAAGTGAAGCCCGGTTAGGGATGCTAGAAAGGCCTCCATTTGTCTTGGATGCAGAGTCATCACCATCAAACAGAATTTCAAGCATCTGTGAATTGTTGACCGGTGAGCGTCCCAACTCGTTCTCGTCAACGACCTGCGGAAGGATGAGATCACCATGATCGGACTCGTCCGACTTGTTCTTTCTCCTTTGTCCATTGGGCCGATGGTGATGATGATGATGATGATGATGATGATGATGATGATGATGATGTCGGTGCTGGCCATGGTGATGTGTGTGCTGAAACTCGTGGCTAGTGTGATAATGATGGCGCGGAAGGTACTCCAGCCAGGCCGAGTTGTACGATACCACGTTCCCGTGCTCCAGCCGTGCCAGCAACTTAACCTCCCGGAAAATCTTAATGTACAAGTCTGTCTTGTGACTCCGCAAACGGATGCGCTTGATGGCATACTCCCTTCCATCTAAACGATTGCGCACTTTGAAAACAGTGCCAAAGGCGCCCTTTCCAAGTTTGCCCAGCTCGACAAAGTCCTCCCGGTATCGACTCTCGTTGTAGAAGTAAGCAAAGTCCTGCAAGGAATCATGAGCCACCTCAAGTGCATGGCTACGCATCTGGCTCTGTGTAAGCCGTATCCGAGGATCCGAGTGGTGGGAGATGTCTTCCCGATGCACATCATGGAATGGCCCCGGACGGCGTACCAATGCAGCTTGCTCTGTCCGGAAAAAGTTTGATGCATCTTCTGGCCGAAGGGTCCTTGCAGCCTCGGGTTCGTAGGCAATCGCAGACACTTGAGTCTGTAGGGTGTGGTGTGCTTGCGCCAGAAGGTTACTAAACGCCCGACGATAACTTCCTCTCATGAAACTGAACTCTTCACTTAGCGCCATCGGGTCAATGAGGTTGAGGGAGATCAAATGACTACTAACTGTTTGGAACATTGCATCATTACGACGTGGGTCCTTGTCATACAATGCACAGAAAAACTCAAGGAGACTGACAAACAGAAGGTGTCTCTGCTGTTGTTGCCGTTGATTGCGTGCAATGAGGACATCTCTCCCGACGTGGTCCGACGGACTCACTGGCTGCAGAAGCACATCTTCGATGCTAATGTTTTCGCTAATATGAGATATTTCACTGCCAGCAGTGCTCAAACGATCCTCAAAAACTATATGGGAGCCCTTGGAACCCCAGCTTCGGGCCACAACATCTTCTTCCGCCCCGTCTCCGTCTCCTCCCAAGCTACTAAGATTGCTGGCCACGGAATCCCGAGACTGGAACAACCAACTATTGGGCATGTCCTGTTTCTGAACAGGTTCCGCTGCAGTGCTCCAAGGCTCCGTGTCCTCACTGCTCTTCCGGCTCTCGACAGACTCCATGTCAAACTGCAGGTCCAGGTCCTCATTACGAGGCCTACCACTACTGTGCCTCCGCCTCGGTGGAGGCCGGTCCGCCATGACTTTTGCAGATCCTGTACAGTCTCTAACGTAATACTATTTGTGGGCTGACCACTCACTGGCCGCCAACCTACGCTGCTGACATGCCTAATAGGGTAATGTCGCTTTCAAACTATTAAACACTTGTGGATTCCCTTCGATGGTGTCTTAGCAATTCCCGATTGTCGAATGTACCTTCATCGGATACACTGCGTGACCAGTCCAATCCTTTCCCACAGTACCCGCAACTGGTTTTGCGTAATCCAACACGATTCAATGCGTTACACAGCAAAATCCGTACCATGTTCGGATGGTTGACTGATACCAGAGGCAAAGATCCTGCGAGTCCCGTGCCATTGCACTTGCTCAGTGTAATCTTTGACAGAACCTGCATCGGAATGCTGACACGTTCTTGCGGACCACCCTTCTTTCTCGAACAAAGAAAACGAGTCCTACATTTACTATTGGTAAGGGGCGAAACTGTGACCTATTCCACCAGCAGCACGTCAATTGACCCCCTGGGCACCCCCCAAGAACACTTCTAAATCAACGGCGCCGGGCCAACACACACCCACCCACACACACACAGACACACAGACACACACGCACACACAGAGAGCGTTAAGCTGCTCATGAGCGAAGCACCGTGAAAGGAGAGGCACCGAAAGTACCGCAGCCGGGTGCCAATAGAGTGGCCCTGTAGCCAACAAACCGCACCGCAAGCGAAAAAAAAAATATGATGGGAGAGGCAGGAATTTCTTGGTGGAAAGGGGCCTCACGGGGAGTTGGTTTTGGTGGGTGTGGGGACGGCAGGGTGGGCTGCGAGATTGGGAGACCATAGACTCAGCACAACATACATCACCAGCCCCGCCCCAAAATACGCTCAGAGAAGCAGACACCGAGACAGGGGTTCCCACCTGCCCGGAAAAAGCCAAGAAAGGGGCGAAAAAAAAAAAAAAAAGAAAAAAAAAATGGCTGGGGGAGAGAGAGGGAGCGATAAAATAGACTCCCGATTATTGACGGGAGTCTTATTTTCGTCGTAAAGCTGAAACGGAGGGTGGCGCGAAACAGAGGTTCTGTTGAGAGACGGACTCGGTTTTCGGGCGCGGGGTTTGCGGTTCTTGACGGGTTTTAGACCCACAGCGGGAGTCCTATTCTTCTACACAACTTGAATAGATACTTTCCATTGTGGAGTGTGAGAAAGCACGTACTTCAGGATCCCAATTTAGTTTCAGTTCAAGGGTGTGCATCCGGAAACACGAACTGACGAATTGAGCAGAGAGCGTCCGTACGGTATCATGTACGTTCAGCGGTAGGCATTGGCATGAAATAAAGTTGGTAACTGGCAAAACATCTAAACATCAGGTGCAGGATGGCAGCCTCAGTGGCTTCTGCCGCAAGCCCTAACAGAAACTTGCTCAGCAAGGAAGAGTTGGACCTTTTCCTGTTGGATGAAACCTTGGAAGAGTTGGAAAGCCCGTGGAGGGGAACACGCCAACCACTTGGCGACGCACTGGACACTGAAAATGTTCCGGTTGGTATGGAATACGAGATTCAGCAGGTAAAGACTGAAGCTGGTCATCGGGCTTTGGAAGCTGACCGCGCTCGGAATGAATTGGCAGAGAAGAAGCGCCACTATGAAAGCGTGATTTCAGACTTAAAGGACGAGGTAGCCCACCTGCAGGGTAAATGCGACGCTGAAGCGGACCGTCGTCGTCAGGAGGTGGCTGCGCTGCAAAAGACTCTTGGTGAATCCCTTGCATTTGCTAAAGAAAGGCAGCAGAAAATTGAAGCACAGAATCCCCTGCTCCATGCAAAGGTGTCCGAGATCCGGGAGGAAATACTTGCTGGCGGCGCTTCAGAAGCACGCGCACTGGAGCTGAAGAGCAAGCCTGAGGACGAATTATCGTTGCGTGAGCTTATTTCTCTAAAGTTTGGTGAGCTGCGTCGTGACAAGAACAAGAGGATTGAAGAACTCAGACGTCGGGTGGATCACCTGGAGCAGCGAAACCGTAGTCTGGAGAGTGATGCACGGACCCTCCAGACGAAGGCAGTCAAATTAGAACAGGTCCTGGACTCGGAACAAGAAAACCAGAAGGTGTTGGAAAGGCGGCATGCGGATCATATTTCCGTGCTAACCGGCAGGGCTGAGAAGGCTGAGAAAGCACTGACAACAAGCACATACCAGAACACACACTACGATGGCGTGGTACGTCAACGGGATGCGGCCCAACAGGAGTTGTCAGGCCTGCGCTCCACGATCACTTTCCTAGAAGGGCAACTTGCCACTAAGACGGAAGAACTGGAGGACCGAGAAAAAGAGCTTGTTAATGTCAAGACCCAGCTGGACATGCTGAATCTAGACAAAGGCTATCTGAGCAAGGAGTCGGAGACCGCCGTCGCTCGTTTGCATCGTGTGGAAGAACAGTTGGAGACCACCCGCCGCCAGGCCGATGAGCTGAAGAATGCCCGGGACGAAATCTATGAGCGCTTGGTCACCGCACGCGAGAGTGCAAAGCAGGAGTTCGAAGCCAAGCTGAACGCAGAGCTAGCTAGTCTGAAAGATAAGACTCACGCTGAGCTCGCAGATTTGCGCAACAACACTCGTGACAGCCACCAGCAGGAGCTCGCTACCCTCCGCAGCATGCGGGAGGATGCCTTGGCCGAACGGGACCGAGCCATTCAGAACGAACGGGAAGCTCTGAGACGGCTGGAGGAGGTCAGCACCGATCTTCGTGCACGGCAGATTGAGTTGGACGGCCGCGTTGTCGAGTTGGAAGCCGCATTGAAGGCCAAGGCATTCGAGGCAGAGCGCTACCAGATCATGCACCAGGAACAAAGTGCAAGTTTGCGCACTCTGACCCTGGAACGAGATCGCATGCGTAAGGAAGTGGCGATCACGCAGAAGGAATTCTACGCATTTCAAACCCGTGCTGATAGCCGCATAGCAGGCCTCGAGAGCAATCTCAAGACTGCAAGGGAGCGCCTTGAAGTCTACGAAAAGTTGGAAAGTCAGCTCGACGATGCCGTCCTTCAGGCTGCGGATTCGCATGATGATGGCAAGGCCATGACTCTGATGGAAATGTATGCGAAAGAAAGTGGCATCACTACAAGTGGCAAGCGCCGCCTGCAACAGAGTGTGGAACTGGCTCGAAAGGGCCTGCGGCTCGAGAAAGAGAAAGCGGAGCTAGAAGAGCAATGCAAGACGCTTCGCTACCAAGTAGACAAACTCAAGGAGCAACTGACTCGCAATGACGACCTTCTGCGTAAGACTAACCAACCGTACGCATACTTGATTCAGTCCTTGAAGCAGAAAGACAACGAACTTGTAGAAATGAGTGAGCGCCTCGACCTCATGCGGCAAGACCTGTCCACCGTGAGTGAAGAGAAGCTCAGGGCCACTCGCGAGCGGGATCGTCTGCAGGTCGAACTCGAGGGCCTTCTGACTCTGCAGGATGAGCTCCAGAGCATCAAGGCCAAGCTTGTCGCCATGCGCCAATCCCACCACACACTCGACGACGTTGCTACCGGGGCCCGCCCGGCCTCTCCCATCAATATCAAAGCCGTCGGGCACGGCAATCGTGTTTCTCGAGTGCGTCAGACATATCAGCTCAAGAAGAAGAAATGAAGCATGAAGTGACCGTCATGCGTATAAACCAACACAGCATACATACACATACCCATCTCATGGCCGCTTTTGCCTCACGTTCCTGGTCAGGTTACCTGCCCAAACAATTGATTCGCGCACCTCTGCACTCCCCTCTCTTGACTCCTGACCAACCAATGATCAGGTTTTCCCCGGAGAACGAGAACGTATTGAAGGAAACCAATAGATGGGCCAGCCGCGGCAGAGCAATTCCCTGTTTTTTTTCAATGTGTAACTCTCCTCCTCCCCCTCCCCTCACCTTAGCTCACCGCACCCACAGGCCCGTACTCCCTGGCCCCCCGCGGCACCCATCCGGGAAGCGCTGGACCCAACCAGTTTTCGCGCCAAAAAATCGAATGGTTTCAGCGCCCCGGCTTGCCCCCCCTTTCCTCGGTGGCTGCGTCTGCCCGGGGGACGCGACTCAAGGATTTCCGTTTGGGGTCTAAAGAGCATACGTGTCAATTTTCTGAACAGATCATTTTTAGTACTCAATATATTTCACAATTCCACTCTCGGTGTGGTTTGGGACCAAGGTGCGCGCTCTGAAGGCCTTGGCTTTTTGGACCCCACCCCGTGAGCCCCCTCTCCGAAGCTCTGGGGAAGAAGGCAAAATGGGATAGGGAACTAACAATTCTTGCTTCTGGGTGCTCTCGCTCTCTCTCCCTCTCTCGGTCTCTCTCTCGGTCTGTCTCTGTCTCTCTGTTGCTTTAAACTTGAAAAACATGGAAAAACAAAAAGTTGCGTCCCCCGCCTATAACACCGGGGCTTTTCTTCTTACCTCCCCCGTTTTGTCTTATTTTCCTTCCTTCCTCTTTTTTCTTTTTTTACTTTGTTTCGGCCGTCCACCTTCGGTGGTTTTCTGCATCCCTGTTCTCACTATGGGAATATACCCGAGCAGCCAAATTTCTGTGGTCGGTTTTCTTATGTTTTCCCGTCCTTCCCCCCTCTCTCTTCGCCAGCCTCACTCTTCTCTTTCTTTTTATGTTTTTTATGTCTGCAAATGTTCTCACGTGCATTTCTTGCTTACCCCGGTGTTCCCTGGCCCCATCTTTCCTATTGTGAACCTACTGATGAAAACTGGGGACAACGTTCTGCGAAGGGCGGGGAAGAGGTGAGGCACCTCCTCCTTTTCTTGAGGGTTCCGGGGAGTCCAATTTCGGCGCCCGATCCCCCTCCCCCCTCAGCGTTTCCTGCTGGTCCGCGGACGCTGGTACTGAAAATACCAGAGAAAAATGGCGCGAAAAAGGGCGGGGACGAAGCGGCCCCTTCCAGCAGCTTTCGCGCCTTTCTTCACGGCCATAAATAGCATATGATGATACGACAGGTAGGTATATACATAATCGAATACTATATATATTGTGTATTAAACAACGGCATATACTTATTTCCGTTGCCCATAGTGCCTATCTGACTTGTGGTCAGTGTGCGAAAGGAGTGGGACTTTTGGAGACACAAGTTGCATTAGCCCGGTTGTATTCGTGACCGTGCCTGCCAAGCGGCTTTTTCCTTTTTTTTTTTCCTTTTTCTTTTCTTTCTTTCTTTCTTTTTTTCTCCGGGGTTCTCTTCCCCGGCAGCCCTTCCTTCTCGTCCCCCTGCCTCAGCCCCACTTTTTTTTTTTCTTGGGCCCCTTCTTGCGTTCGAGTCTTCCCCCCCCCCTCCCCTCCCCTCTGCTCGAGTGGAGAGGGTGGGGTTCCCGGAGAAAGTTTTCCCTCTTTCCACACCCGATGCCCATGGAAAGAAACAAAACAGAAAGTATGGACGAATAATGAAACCAGATGATTAAAAGTATAATAGAGGAAGAGGTTGGGTGGAACCAATAATGAACCAATTGATTTCTTTGGCAAGCTGCGCAGGAAAATGATAACTACGGGGAAAAATTTGACGAATGTGAAACCGGTTAATGAAATGCTAATGCCAGGAAGAGGGGGAGGGGGGAGAAAATATTCGCAAGAAATTTAGTACATTTTCAATTCTCAAGAAGATCACTAAGAAATTGAATTGGTGGGCCCTTTTCGCCACTCTCGTTCGCTCGCCCCTTCTGGTGTCGGTGAGGGGAAGAATCGGTGGTACTTTCACTAGGGGTTCCCAACCGAAGGGTCTCCTTGCCAGTGTGAGGGAGATAGATCCGCTCCGGAACAAGAAAAAAAAAGGGAGAGCCAGCTGCGCGCGGGGGCACACCGATGAAAGACTGCCACGGAATCACCGTACTGAATGGACTGCGCAGACGCGACGGAGACAGGAAGGCTTTGGTTGGAGAGAGGGGACTCCAGCGTTTGGTGGCTCCCTGTTTTGGCCATAGGGGCGCTGAATGGCCCCCTCCCCCTCCGCCCCCTTCCCTGTGCGCCCCCCCTCCCTGCTTGCTCGAGAGTTGTAAAAAGTGGGGATGCGAAGCTTCGTGTGGGTTGGTGGTGCATTGCTCGCCGTCCGGAATTAGTGTCGCTTCATTGGATTTCTCTTTGGGTCGATTTCCTGAAATTTGGGTCAACGCGGACCTTTACGACATGTTGAAACGGGATGCAGTAGAGTGCACGATAAACAGCTCGTGGTTCTCCAGCTGCCGAGGACTCTGTTTCAAACGTTCAGGAGCCAGCTGCTAGATCCAGCAAAGGTTTTTCAGTTACACCGATCAAGTGACCTACACTGACCATTCGCGTTCATATACATAAAGAAAAGAGCGACCAACAGATAGAATAGAAACTATCGTATGTCCTCAATCTTTTCGACATAGTGGTTTAGTTTCCGGGTTCCTCACACCATGGTTCGCAGGAGCCTGCCCCCTGGGGTACAGCAGCGTATCCGGCAGCTTATTGACCAGATTTGCAACCATGTCAACTACTACAATGCGGACGCTAAGGTTGACGCTCAGAATATCATGGAACAGGCTATTCTGCGTTCTGGGCCCCAGGATTCAAGACAAGTTGACCTGGATAATTCTCTGGTCGCTTCCCAGAACACGGTTGAAAGCCAGGAAGCTTTCGTGAATCATATGGGCTACAGAATTTTGCAGCAGCAGGCAAAGCCCTCAGATGAGCCCATGATGGCTGCTTTGGCCCTATTCTTGGCCATGCGTAGGGATTCCACTGCTCCTTCTCTGGACAACCAAACAACGTACGCGGGTCAGGGTATCACAATGGACCAGATTCTCAGAGGCGCTGACCCCAACGCAGACATGTACAGTTTCTTCAAAGAACTACAAGCAGTCGTCGAAGCAGGTGGCATTCTTGCCCCTGATGATGTTGACCGCATTGACCGCATTATGTACAAATTCTCCAGCATGTCTAGCATCTACCGTCGGTACCAGGACGTCTTCGACTCCGTTGTAGCGCCCGAGGCCATTGTGACTGAGCACTCGACTGGAGACGGCCCCTCGGCACCACGCAGTTTGCTATTCAGGTTCTGCTGGGTAAGCTTTCTGATGACAAAGATTCCTTTGCTGGCAGGAACGGGTGATACACAGGCAGAACTGTGCCTACTGAGTGCCAATATTGCGTGGATTCTAGACCACTGCCCTCGGGATTGGCTGGCAGCTGAGCGATATCAGGAGACGGACCAATTGCTACAGGCCGTGTGTCAGGTGCTCGGTCTAGATGACAGCATTGTTTCGGATGCCAAGGGATTGATTCAGCGTTGTGTCGAGCCCTGCATGAAGGAAAATGGCATCACTGCCCGCCTGACCCAGGACTCTGAGCAGTATCCTCTCAAGGACAGGGCGACTCTGCGCTCCTGCTTGAAGATTGTTGAGAAGGAATACGACGACAAGCACAGAAGGATCAATGAGTTTGATGAACAAATATTTTTCAACCCTAACGGCGTGAGGCCTAATGAGCCCAATACAGTCCAGGGTACTCCACAGCGTTACCATCATGGTATGCGCCAACGTTCCGGACTTCGGGAAGGTACGGCTGCTTCTGAGCTCCTGAACCAGCCCACTGCTGACGCATCATCCATGGTTAGCCCTCGTGATCGTCCATCCACTAACGGTCTTCGAAACGCCAGCAGCACCCCTCAGATCCGGGTAAACGGCAACGCAAGCGCACTGCGCAGTGCGAGCATGGGCGAGGGAGGCGTTTCTCCGGCCACGCCTATGCGTCGTCTTGACGCTCAATTCAACCAACGGGGGGCAGCCGCAATGGCAACGCCTCTGCATTTGCGCGCTGCTCAACAGAGCGTCATTCGCGGTGCCGGCGCTCCTGCTACACCCACTCGCAAGACGATAAACTCTCTGCGCCAAATGCAAGAGTCTCTGAAGGAGAACCAAGTCGAACCCGCGCAACTAGAACAGTTTGTTGACAACAAGGAGGTCATTGAGGCCATGGTGAAGCGGGTGGATATGCTACGGAAGGTGTTTGTTGAAGAGCAGGTACGGAGCATTAGCGAAAACATGCGTACCCAGGCTGAAAAACGTTACAACATGGCCTTGAAGATGTACTGGCGCAGTCTGTACTGCATTTTGGAAGAGGAGCGCAGTATGAAGCATCGGCAAAAATTTGATGCCATGCTAAGCATGGGAATGTTTCACCGGTCTTTAATTGCCGTCTGTGTAGAGACCGTCTTGCACTGCTACGGCTCAACCTTGGCCTACCAGCCGGGACATCAACAGCCCGGACAGAGCTCTAAGCCGTGGGTTACTGAGGTATTTAAGCTCGATGTGTACGAGTTTGTCAAAATCTTTGAACCTTTCCTGACCAAGCGCTCTTTCCACATTTCCAGGGAAACTATCAAGCACATTGCCATGATTGAGCAGGAGATTGTAACTCGTTTGGCTTGGGAACAGGGCACTGCTCTGCATGAGAACTTGAAAAAGACTCCGGAGACCATGCGCAAGTACCAGTCTGTCTTTGATATTAAGAACTTGGATCCGGTGAAAGAAGAGGATGCTGCCACTTCCACCAACCCACCCGCACCTCCGGAAGAGGCTTCCAAAGAAGTCTCACGCCACACTCCTGCCCAAGCTAGTGTTCGGATCTTCTATCGTCGTCTGTATATCATCATGTATCATCGTCTTCGTCGGCTTAGTGGCGCACTGGGCATTGGCGAAAACCTGCAACGGCGCATTTGGCTGCTGTTTGAGCACGCAGTGTCTCATACCTACTCCCTACTGCAGGACCGTCATGCAGATCAGATTCTACTTTGCTGCATCTTTGGTGTCTGTCGTGCACACGACGCTCGGACTGAAATCCTCTTCAAGAACCTAGTGCGCGAGTACAAGAAGCTGCCGCACCATAATGGACGCATGGGCTCTGTCCTCTGCCAGCAGGTGAACCTCGATGGTGCTCCTACACAGACGGAAGGACAGGAGGCTCGTCAGACCGGATCCATTATTGACTTTTACAACTACGTATTCCTGCCCTTCCTTGAGAACGAATGCCGCAGGATTGCTCGTGAAAGCGAAACCGACCAGGCTAAAATTAACCGTGACACTGCGTACTGGGCCCGTGGACATCTCAGTAGCAATCCTGGCGACGGCTTGATGGTGGGATTGGTGACTCCCGTTCGCCTTCGTAAGGGACTTACCGTCAGTCCGATGCGCCGTGTCGGCAATGACATGTACATGTCTCCACAGAGGCCTTCTGCATCTGCCAATCGTGTGACAAACACTCGTATCCTTGGGCCGTCTGGTGCGCTGCTAAACACACCAAACTTCTACGCCTTTAGTCATTCCCCGAGCCGGAACCTGCAATGTATCAACGACTCGGTTCAACGAAGGAAGCGACCTGCCCCGGAAGATGGCGAGGATGCCCACAAGCGGGGGGCTCCTTTTCTTCCAACTGGCAACGCAGCTGCACGGAAACTTGGATTTGACGAAGGTGCCCCGGCAGGGCCTTGAACTGGTTGATGAATTCCTCTTGCGCTATTGCGAACAGAAACCTGCACGCGTGAAAGCGACTTCTTCATCATCCGTTTCACTTTCATCTCATGTGGTTACGTAGACCTATCTTAAAATCCATACCAAATTACATTCTGTCTGTTCTATAAACTGTACACCCTGTTGACGTCGAACCTGTTGGAGTTCCTCATAGACACTAGGGCCATGGACAATCTCTTCCGTTGAGACGTCCAGCAACCCCCACACTTATGAGAGACTGCGTGCCCCCAGACCACTCCCCTCGCCCCGGGGGTGGGCCACCCAATTTGATTGTTCGGGCGCGAAAAGTTCGTCCCGGGGGATTGTGAGGTGGGCATTAAAATAGGGCCCCCGCTTGCCACTTCCGCCCCAGTGGCCAAACGACCGTTGTTCTCAACTGTGTCTTTGCCACCCGGCGCGCGCGAAAAGTTTGGGGGCACCCGAAGAGGGTAGAGTTCGGCTGTCTCTCCCCAAGTCTCCAGGGACTGTGTTGGTGAGGAGGCCTTCAAGTTCCGTAAGTGAACAAAGGTGAGGAAAGTGAGCATGATAGAAAGATGATTGTTATTGTTGTGATAGTTGTTAGGTTTCAATGGCTCAGGTTGGTGGTGATGGATGGTACTTGAGGTGACCAACAGATCCAGGTGAGCATGAGATCAGTTGGATACTATAAACCACACAGAGCCTCGACAGGGATCTGAAAGGGCTAAGTCTCGGAGGACAAACCTGCTAAAGACACAGAAAAAATGACAGACGCACAAGTGGTCGATCAGATCGACGCTGAGCTGAGAGAACATTATGAAAGGTTCTTTCAGAAGGTGGAACAGGGCACCGATGCGTACCTCGAGAAGTACCTGGGTCGCCGCCAGGCAATGATCGACCGTGGTGAATGCCGTATGACCATCACCCTGGACGATCTGCAAAAGTACAAACCTGAGCGGTATGAAGACCTTCTTCGGTCTCCTGTGAAGCATTTGGAGGCTCTGACAGCTTCCTTCACAGCATGGGTGGAGGACGCGGACAAGACGTACACGGTCAATCACCCCCGTCTGCATCTGGCCATGGACGGTAACTTCGGTGGCAACGCCCTATCTCTGCGTACCATGCGAAGTGAGTACCTCGGTCAGCTAATTGAGGTGGACGGTATTGTTACTCGTTGCTCCTTGGTGCGCCCTAAGCTTCTAGAAAGCGTCCATTCCGCACAGTCCGGTCTTCTGAAGTACGTCAAATATAAGGACGGCACAAGTCTGAGTGGTGTGCCAACAAACACAATGTACCCCACCAAGGACGAGAATGGAGATCCCTACGAGACTGAGTACGGCCTCTGCAAGTACCAAGATTCACAGACCATTACCATTCAGGAAATGCCTGAGCATGCACCGGCGGGTCAAATTCCTCGAGGCATTGACGTTGTTCTCGAAGAAGACCTCTGTGACACTGTCAAACCTGGTGATCGCATTCGTGTTTCGGGTGTGTACCGTGCTCTGCCTTCTAAGTCCCAGGGTGCAACATCGGGCGTCTTCCGTACCATTCTTCTGGCTACCAGCGCCCGGCCAATTAAGCGCACTATTGGACAGACTGCCACCATGAGCGAGGCAGACATTTCTTCCTTCAAGAACCTGGCGAAGCGTCACAAAAACAACATGTTCGACCTTCTATCCAAATCTCTTGCTCCTTCCATTTGGGGTGCTGACTACATCAAGCGGGGTCTGCTTGCTCTGCTGTTGGGTGGTGAAGAACGTGTTCTCGACAATGGCACCCATCTGCGTGGCGACATTAATATGTTGATGGTGGGTGATCCGTCGACAGCGAAGTCTCAGTTCCTACGATTTGTGATGAACCTGGCTCCTCTGGCCATTGCCACAACAGGTCGAGGTTCCAGCGGTGTTGGTTTGACCGCCGCTGTCATGCGTGATCCTGAGACTGGCGAGCGCAGCCTTGAGGCTGGTGCAATGGTTCTGGGAGATCGTGGTGTCGTTTGTATCGATGAGTTCGACAAGATGAGTGATGATGACCGTGTTGCCATTCACGAAGTCATGGAGCAGCAAACAGTCACCATCAACAAGGCTGGTATTCATACCTCTCTGAACGCCCGCTGCAGTGTCATTGCCGCTGCCAATCCCATTTACGGCATGTATGATCGTACTTCCACTCCCATGAAAAACATCGGTCTGCCGGACTCTCTGCTGTCCCGTTTCGATTTGCTTTTCATTGTCCTCGACAGTGCTGACGCGCAACGCGACAGTGCTCTGGCCGGCCACGTGCTGCGTATCCACCGCACCACACCGACGGCCAATGATGGCGGTGCCCGGGCTATCAACGGACTAATGGACGACGATATCGAAGAACAAGACGATAATGACAACCGCAAGACCCCAATCTGGGACGAGGATGTTGCCTACACAGGCGGACGTAGTCGTAGGGACCGTGTCCTGTCCCTACCTTTCGTACAGAAGTACATCGCCTACGCTAAAAGGAGGCATCCCATCATTACGGACGAGGCGCGAGAGGAGATCGTTCGTATCTACGTCACTCTCCGGTCGAGCAGCGACCAGGATAAGAACCGTGGTACTCTACCAATCACGGCCCGAACCTTGGAATCCATGATCCGTATCTCCACGGCCATTGCTAAAGCTCGACTTAGCACTCGTGTAGAGATGCAGGATGTGGCTATGGCAAAGGATATTCTTGAGTTTAGTCTAAAGAACGCCGTGCAGCAGAGCAACGAGGCCAAGAAAGCAGCCCTTGAGGCCCAAGCTCAGCTGCGCCGCGAGCGGGAGGAACTCCTCGAAGCTGCCAATCAGCAGCAAGAGCAGCAACCCGAGGAGACTGACGCCGCGGAAGATGCTGCTATGGAGGAGGCTGCCGCTGTGACGGAGCAGCAGGCCCAGGCCGAAGCCGAGGAAATCATCGCTCCGAGTCGTCCCCGCGGACGACGACGACGAGTCGCCATCGAGGACGACGATGAAGAGACCCCTGGTCAGGAGTCTGTCCCCAAGGAGTCTTCCGGCGGCGTCAGCTATGAGCTGGTCAGCCAGACCCAAGAGAGCCAGCCTGAAGTTCCACAGAGGATGGTCATCAACAACAAGGGCATGCTCATTCCCTTCTACGAGAAAGACGTACCTGAGAGCAAGCACGACACCCTCAAAACCATCCTTGGCGAGCTCCTGATCCGCAAATACGGCGATGACCACGACGACCTAGAACTTCGTGAGGTCGACTACGCAGATCTCATGCACGAGTCCTGTGACCGTGGACTTGAGATCACAGAGACCCACGCGATCATTAACAGCATGCACGACGAAGGTACCGTGACAATTGTTGAAGAATCCAATCTCATCCGCCTTACTCACTAAAGCGTGCAGATCACTATGTCATCTTATCAAAACACAACCGCATCATTAAACATCTCGATTCAACATGTAAAGCGTATTTATTCTGTCAAACTATATCCCTCTCAAACTGACAGGGCTGTACCTATCTCTATCTACTCAATGGAGGTCAATTCCTCACGCTCAGGGCACTTAAAGACTTTAAACACACCGGTACCTTCGTCGACTTCCTTCCAAGAACCTGCCTTCGGGAATTCAACGTGACAGAATGTACCTGGAGACACACCACCGGCCTTGCGCATGAACGGAAAGGTTAGATCCTCATGTACAGCCTTGAACATGATGTCAGCGACGCCCGGATTGTGACCAATGATCATGATCGTGCTGGCCGTGTCCGGAGCTTCATTCTTAATGATGTCAAAAATTCCTTCGTAGTCAGTACCATACAGGCCCTCAGTGACGGTTTTAATTGATGTGTCAGGAACGCCTAGTGAGTCAAAGGTCTGCTGTGCCCTCACAGCAGGACTTACTAAGGCACATTCGGCCTGAGGTAGTCCCAGTCGCTGCATGGCATTATACTGATCCTTCGAGTCCTTCTTTCCGGTCTCAGTCAGCTCACGGTCAATGTCCTTGCCCGTGGGGGCAGAACCGTACGTCTCAGAATGGCGGACGAAGATGACCTGCTTGGGCATGGCTGCTAGTGCTGTTCTGCTGATCATATAATGTATGGGACACTCCGGGAGATATGATCCACGTCCGTCCCTATGCTATGGAATGGCGCTTGGTCTGGATCTAGACCGGCAGATCTCAGATACCTGTATCTATCGCGATTCACCGATGGGATCGATGGCCCTCACTGAACGACACCGTCAGCGTGCTGACACAGACATTCTCTTCCGGTGACCCACCCACGAAGGACACGAGGCTCCAGGCCACGCAAGACCGTTCTCTTGACTGATTCCGTCACATCCCCACTCTGAATCCCCCAACACACACAAACTGCAGCTACGGCAGGTGATGCCATCGGCCGAGGATTACCAACTCCAGCGCAGTTGCTCGTCGTCCAAACGCGAGGGCGCTTGGCGATGGGTGGCTACAGCTTCGAAAAGTGGGGCAATCGATTTGTAATTACTTTTATGTTTTGGGGTATACACAGTCCATGACCGAGGCAGGCGCCTGTGTTTTCCTTTGGCCCCTTCCGCCAGCGGGGAGAGAGGCTGGCAAAGCCCAAATCGCCGGGCGGTGGTGGGACCCCATACCTCCCGCGTTCACTCCCGCGGGGACAGCTCCGTTCGGACGCCTTGAGGAAATCAAAGGTCGGTGAAAGGTGGGGTGGAGATGAGAAAGCGAGGGCCTCTCTCCTCCGTGCCTCCCCTGACTCGCAGTTGTGCATCTGTCAGAGAAAAACAGGGCCGGTGAGGGGGGGCGGGGCGGGCCAGAGTGTTTTGGCGTTGGCCTCAGGGCTGGAGTGGGGGTGGGATCTCTTGGCGCTGATCCCTACTGTCCTCGTCGTTATGTTCGTGGTGTGGGATAGGCTCGGTTCTGGTGTTTGGGAGTCGGTCATTGACATCGAGACCTGGTGTTGCCAACAGTCATGTGTACTAATATTTTGACTCCTTTGAATTGACATAACAATGGCAGACGCAGCGAAGAAGAAGCGGTGGGTTCCCCTGGAGTCGAATCCGGACGTACTAAACAAGTACGGTAAGCAGCTTGGTTTGAAGTCGGGGAATGGATACGTCGACGTCTACGGTCTAGATCCCGATCTGCTGGCTTTTGTGCCTCAGCCGGTCTATGCAGTAATGTTACTCTTTCCGATTTCCGAAAACTACGAAAACTACCGCAGAGAGGAGGAGGAAAAGATCAACAAGGAAGGCCAAACTGTGAGTGACCAGGTTGTGTTCGTGCGGCAGTATATTGGAAATGCATGTGGTACCATCGGTATGCTGCACGGTCTGCTGAATTGTCAGGAAGAAGTACCCCAGGAGGGCTACCTGAAAGATCTGAAAGAGAAGTTTGAGGGTAAGACTGCAGAGGAGCGTGGTGATCTGCTTATGGCCGATGACGAGCTCGACAAGGCGCACGGTGAGGCCGGATCGGAGGGACAGACATCTGCACCTGAGGCAGAAGAAGAGGTCAACCTACACTTTGTCACCTTCAGTTGTGTTGATGGCAGCATCTACGAATTGGACGGTCGTAAACCGTTCCCGATCAACCACGGGCCGAGCAGCCGGGAGACCTTCTTGAACGATGCCGTTGAAGTAATTCGCAAGTTCATCGCCCGGGATAGCGACGTTCCCACTTTCGCGATCACTGCTTTAACCGCGAATATGGAATAAGAAGCATAAGAGTAATACAACGTGTTCTACTATAGATACTGTTTTAAGGGATATACTGAAACATGATTTGGTTCAAAACCATCGTTCATTGATAGCCACTCTGGCCGTAATGTTTGGGACCCGGAGACCCCAGGCCAGCGTTCTGCGGCGTCCACCCGCCGTATCTCACAGGTCCCATATTTGAGGGCATGCCGCCGTGCTGCCCGATCCCATTTAGACCACCAATACTGGTGGGTCCGCTGCCAGCGGCGTACGGATTGCCACCACTGGAGGCAATGGCAGCGGCAGCAGCGGCTGCAGCTGAGGCACTGTTGATGCCGAGTCCAAAGAGGTGGCCCATGTATTTAGCGTCCTCAATGAAATTGTCAAAGTACTTAGCCCGCATAGCAAAGAAGGTCAGGATGGTGAGCAGAGAATCGGAACCAGCCTGGTGTTGTGGACCGATGCGCTCAACCTTCAGTTCATCAGCAACATCCTGTAGACCTCCTTTGAGGCTCTTGCATCCGCGGACAATGAGATACTTAATGTCGTAGACGCAAGGAAAGGCCATGCTCATTATCTCAAAAAACCCTTCCTCAGCTGGTGGCATCGGCTGGTTGAGCAGCACTTGCAAGAGGTAGCCAAAGTCGTACCCTGAATGGAAACTTACCCACTTGACATTCTCATTGCAGGACAGTCCAGACGTAGCAAGCAATTCTCCAAAGTCGAAAATGTCAATGCCTTCTGCGTCGTGACGATCAAAGTCAATGCCCGAACGTTGTAGTAACTCAATGCTATCCTGTGCGTACATGTCTGTGGCCAGTGAGAAACGGAAGTTAAATTGCCAGGTGCAGCAACCTTTCGGTAATTCTCCGTGTTCATTCGCGAAGGTAAGGCCAAGTTGAATGATTCGCAGCAGGTCAACGTTGGCCCGCAACAACTGATAATTGTACTGTTCTTTTGTGCGGAAGTTTCCCATTGGCTTCGCTACAACGCCGGGAAACTCTGTGTCCATTGCCACGTACGGATAGTTCTGTAGCACGCGGCGAATCTCCGCCATCTCCTGCTCCAGATTGTTGGCCCATACCTCCCGAATCTCAAAGTTGCAGTCTGCATTGCTCGCCATAAAGGGGCGCATAGCCATATTTCCCATGGTCTGACCACCCATCATGGCCTGATTCATACTCTGGTGGGCCCCTGCGCGCATCATTTTGACAAACTAATATATGTACAGTTTTTTGTGACTTTTTCAAAGTAAATTAAAGACTTTGTTTTCGATAACAACTTTGCGTTCACTTTCCCATCTTGACTAAACGTGTTGATTTGGAGTACATCTGATCAGTATCATCAGTGCATATGAATTCTACTTCATAAAGGTTTTCCTATTAGCCGCTAGGATCTCTCAAAAACCCAACGGAAACGGTAGACCCCTGTGTAGAAAGCCACCCACTCCGGCCCAACCAAGTCGGCCCCGGTGCGCGCCGAAGCCGCGCGTTTGCCCCTTTGGTGTCAATATTCTTCCATCAATTGGTGGTGAGAGAGGCTTCGGGACTCCAGTACTGTCAATACTGCAAAGAGACTGCTCTCCCAAAACCGGACCCCACTTGCGCTACTGCCCAGCTCTTTCTAATATACTTATATTTTACAATTACTCACTAATCAATACATTTAAACATACTTTATAATTATACTGACATGTCTCAATACACAAACTGGGACCCCTGTTTGCCTCCCCCCCCCGGGGGGGCCCTTCGCGGCCAAGCCATCAACTTCTACCGATGGTTCTTTCAAAATGAGGCCCCTACGACTTGGGCCAGAACAAATGCACCCCGGCCCCCAGCCGCATACTTCCCCTTCTTCCTTCCCCATCTCCCCCTCCCTACTCCCCTCAGGCCGCAGCCACCTGTTTTGCACCTTCAGTTTTTCTTTCCCCGAGTATTTCCCCAGTCCTCCCCAGGTAGAAGGCGCCTCCCCTTTTTCATCAGCCGCGAGCAATGAAATGGCTCAAATCTACCTCATGGTCGCGGTCGGGTGATAGTGACCTCGCCCCGGGTCCGATTTAACAACAGAACCAAAAACAGTCACAGCCGGTCAGGAACACACGTCGTAGCACCACACATTCATTACGCAAAGGCAAAACAAAAACCGAGCGGACAGAAAGAGAGAGGCGAAAGTCCGAGGAGGGACTAAAAAACCTTTACGGTTGTGCAGCAGCCCTGCGCCACGGAACGACCCGCCTGGACCGGGCGGTGGGTGCAATGAGCACACAGCCGAATCAGAAGAAATCTGTACAAAAAGGCCTTAAAAAAATCATGGCGCATCGTTTGGGTCTTGCGCGGGCCCCAGAGCGAACGGCCGTGCCATCTTCGGGTGATCGCGGTGTGGGGAGATGGGGAAATGGAGCCTGCGCTCTCCTGTCAAACGGACCGTCCACCGCCTGCAGTACTGAATGGACTGTGATTTCCCATACGTCCTACACACACTTGTCGTCGTGTCTTGGCCGTTAGAGGACAAGAGAGAGCACAGAGGGGCCAAACTATCGGACGGCTGGTGGTGAGACCCACAGTCCAATGCCCCCGTTTTTGGGGGGGGGGGCTTTGTAGCGGGGAGGGAGAGACCCATTCCGACGGGCGGGCGGACGGACTGGGTTTTGTGTTTTGCTTTCTTGTCCTGTGCAAGTCTCAGTTGGTAGACTTGGGATATCAGGTGACACTCAGTAATACGACACAATTGCACAGAACCACAGAGCAGGTTCAAAAGAGGGTGCAGTGATTGTATGCTGCAAGTTAATCGCGACTGTCGAAGTTGACATCGAGACCCGACAGACCGACTTTGGAATTTAGTTCGTTGAAAGTCTGTAGTAGTCTACGATAAAGGATGAACCAAACTCTTGAGCCCGAACAGTTTTAGGAGCGGTAGGGATTTATTTTGACTGGAGTAACACCAAGAAACGAGACCATGGTTGTGGCTCGCATCTTGGTGCTTATGTTTGTCGGTTTTGCGACTCTGGCATCCTCACTTGAACATAGGGATGCGGGCGTAAGTCCATACCTAGAGGACGCAGACCACGAAAGTGTGCTTGACATGGCACCATTGACCACTGGCGCGGTTTGCAAAGATAACGGAACCTGTTATAACGGTGGTCTGTGTGTTCACGAGGCTACAGACTCAACACCAGATAAGACCTGTCATTGTCCGCTGGAGTACCAAGGAGGGGAATGCAAAGATCTGCTATGCTCACACGCGCTGGGCAAGAAGCCAGAAGAGCATATCGATCCTACTACGCTGCTTTGCAGGTGTCAAGACGGATGGTTGGGTCCCACTTGCGGTGTCTGCACGGATGACCACCTCTGCGAGATTGACCATGGTGGTGACTACAAAACAACTTGCAATAAGTCATTCCAGACCTACAGCTACCGGACTGCATTTTGTAATGTGACTACGGAGGGTGTGGCCGATGCTACCCATACTCAGACGCGCGTGCAATTGTCGTATGATTGGCGTAACAATACGTCCACCTACAAGACGGGACATTTTACCTTTTTCGCATATGATGAGAACAAATGGAAGTCTTTATTTGCGTGCGGCTACGAGCAATGCGAGCAACAACGCGATGAGAACAAGAAGGAAGATGTTATATACAACTGCCACAACGCGCAGTGCAAACTGAACTGTGAAGTCGGCAGCTTCCGACAGTGTACCTTCCTCCTTTCGGCAATTGTTAAACAGGTTAAGGGAGATATGAATATGGTCTGCAACGACAAGACTTTTGAATGTGATATTCATGCCAAAATTTTAGACAAATTCTTCAATGGCGTGAAATTAGATTGCAGCCCCGAAGGCAAGGACAGCCCGTTCGGTACTGGTGAATGCGTGGACGATACTTCCCAAAAGCTGCGGTTCAAGAACCTCGAACATCCTGACGTTTTTATGCTACTAGCAGCCATCGTAACCTGTTTGGTCCTTGGTGGCACGCTGGCCATATTGGTTGGTCTGTACTTCTATAGCCGAGAACTGAAGAACACTATCCTGTCCGTTGAGTACAATGATCTCGCCATGCACGCCGAGGCCCATTCCAATGAAGTCTACCGGGTTAATCTTAGTTTCGAGAATGTCAACTACGCAATTAGTCGACGTAATATTCTGCGCAGCGTCACGGGTGTCTGTAAGAGTGGAGAAATCATGGCCATCATGGGTGCATCAGGTGCGGGCAAGAGTACTTTTATGGATATCATGGCCATGAAGTCAAAGCGCGGAAAGGTTGGCGGTGAAATTCTAGCCAATGGCTTGCCCAGAGATCGTACATTCAAGCGTCTCATTGGATTTGTGGACCAGAGTGATTCTCTGATGGGAACCCTCACGGTGCGGGAGTCCCTCACATACTCGGCGATGTTGCGTCTCCCAGCTGTGTGGCCAACCGGACTGAAATTGAGCAGGGTTGAATGGGTCATGGAACAACTTAAGATAAGCCATATTGCGGAGTCCTACATCGGTACCACCTTCCGCAGGGGTATTAGCGGTGGTGAGAAGCGTCGTGTATCGATCGGCATGGAGCTTGTCATTCAGCCCAGTGTTCTGTTTTGCGACGAGCCTACCTCAGGTCTTGATTCTTACAATGCTTTCGTCGTCATGGAATGTCTTCAGACTCTGGCTCGTCGCTGCGGTACCTCTGTCATTGTCACTATCCACCAGCCCCGGTCTAATATTTATCAATTGTTTGACCGGCTTATGATTCTGGCCGACGGGGATCAAGTGTATAACGGCCTCGCGGCTGACGCCCTTGATTACTTCACAAGCATTGGCCACGAATGTCCAAGCGGGTACAATCCTGCTGATTTCTTCATCGACCTGGTAACGATGTACTCATCTGGACACGGTGTCAACGGCTTCACAACCGCGATCAGTGAGCCCTCGACACCCACCAGCCGCTTCAGCGCTGAGGATAGCTCCGATGTTGCATTGAACTCCCTGTGGCCTGGTGCCGCTACGGTGGCTAGCAGCCGTCGCATCAATGATTTACGAGATAGTTTCGTTCAGTCGCAGGCTTATCAGCAGCTCGTTGCAGAGGTGCACATGGCCAAGGGCCAGCGTGAGTTCCGGGATCCTATGGAGCCTATTGCTCCGGCAACCAAGAACATTCGCTTCGGACGGCAGTGTATCATTCTGTGCTACCGTGCTTTGCTGAATATTGTGAGGAACCCGTTCCTGCTCGTGGGCCATTTGTCTTTGAGCATTATTCTGGGCTTGGTTGTTGGTGGTTTCTACTATCAATTGCAGCTGGAGAACCTTGAAGCAATTCAGAACCGCATGGGCGCGTTGCTGATTATTTGTGCTTTCCTTGGCTTCGGGTCCATGAGTTCTCTGGAGATGTTCCACAGCGAGCGCGGCTTGTACATGCACGAGCGTAGCAACCGGTTCTATGGACCAAGTGCCTTCTTTGTGTCGAAGATGTTCTTTGACCTCGTGCCGTTGAGGATGGTGCCGCCCCTCATTATGGGCACGATCTGCTACTGGATGATTGGTTTCCGACATGATACCATTGATCACTTCTTCTACTTCCTGCTCATCCTTATGCTGGTGAACGTTGCCGCAACATCGTTGTGTATGGTTATTGGTGTATCAGCAAAGCGGATGAGCATGGCGATTGAAGTTGCTGCCTTGTCATTGCTCTTCAGCCTTATGTTGACGGGCATCTTTAACAACCACAAGACCATGAATCCCTATGTAGCATGGCTGCGCTACCTCTCGTTCTTCAACTACGGCTATGAAGCCTTGTGTGTGAATGAATTGGATGGTGTGGAGCTTAAGGGGTCAATTCTCAAGTCTGCATCTTTCCATGTCAATGCACGACTCATTCTGGACCAACTTGGTCTTGAGGCAGACAATTTCTTCAAGGATCTGGCTGTCCTTGTTCTATACTCCTTTATCATGCTAACGGTTGCCTTCTTGGCACTGAAATATTATGTGAGAGAGAGGCGGTAGTGCTAATTCAACCCAAGCTTGATCGAAGACCGGCTGGATCGGTACCACAAAGCAAGAATGTATCTCAAGTTTACAAATTGACAGAGCTGTCCTGAATAAAAGCGCAACGACCCACTTCATGGGTTACGTACAACATCCCTCCCAAAAGGATTTTCATACGAAGTCTCAGCTGGTTTGGGTTAACGGCTGACTTATTTCTTCTTCTTGTTCTTGTTGTTAGTTACCGGGTTCAGTACCTTGCGCTTAGCTCCAGCAGCAGGGGCCGCCTTTGGTTTGAAAAAGGAATCCAGACGTCCCTGTGTAGCCGTTCCCGCCGCCTTTGCTAGCTTCTTGGCACCGTTGCGGATACGGTCCTCGTTGAAGCCTTTCTGCTTGACCATATAATTCACCAGCCCTTCCTCATCCGGCGGGTTCCACTTGACCTCCACTGTCTTTGGGTCGGTCACCTCAGGCTCTTTGAACAAACGCCGAGCCTCATCGTACGGATAATCCTCTGGAATCTTGTACTTGTTCGTGTCCAGGTTTGCAAGCACCTTGTCAAGCGATTTGTGTTCCCGAAGCATGTTCAGCGCCCGGTGAGGCCCAATGCCCTTGATCGTGTCGCAGTAGTCACAGCCCAGCAGTATACACAGGTCTACGAATTGATCCATGTCCATATCGAGCTCTCTAAGCGCCACATCGAGTTTGAATTCCTTAATCGGCATCTTGCGCTGTTCACTAAAGGTCAGATGACGGAGCAGAACAGAAGTACCAAAAGTTAGGGCGTCCATATCCTCCGATCCCGTCGCAAAGACTTTGCCTTCCTTGGCTAGAACGGCACACTGCGCCTCAGCCTCACAAGGGGCCACCATGAAGGGAATGCCCATGAGCTTTAACAGCTCCTGGCATTCCGTACTGTGCTCCTTAGTGGCGCGCACTAACCGCCGCTGGAACTTCTCAACATCCTCCGCCGTACCAGCCTCGCGGGCCTCGTTTAGCTTTTCCTTTGCTTCGTTTCGGCGCGCACTCCGCTTAGCCAATTCCCCGGATTTCAAACGAGGCGGACTGCCGTCAAATACATAAAATGGTTTGATACCGTTCTCAACCATACGAATCGTTCTGTAAAACATACCCATCAGATGGCTGGTGGTTTCACCGGCGTCGTTGGTGAGCACATTACCATCCGATCGTACAGCTATTAAGAACTGGTAGATGCTCATACTGGCATCTATGGCCACTTTGCGGCCAAAGAAGTTCTTGATCATGCTCTCACTGACGCTACCCGGAGCATTGTCACCGAGTAGCTTGGCAAGGCCGTGGATTCCCATGGCTATTTTCCTCTTGTGAAAAAGTCTAGTCAACTGCTCTCACAGCTCTGAACACGTAACGGGATTACCCCCAAGGAGTTTGAGACCCAATCAAATAGCTCACTAGGTGTCTCAGCCCAGGATCTCTTTTCTTGCTTTCCGTGGCCCGTCTGTGTGCTAAGGACGCGGGAGACACACTTGACCAGGAACAGTGCGGGGGTCCCTTCGGGCAAAAAGCCACGGCGAAAAGAAAGAGATGGCGCGAAAACTCTCTCTTCCCCCCCCCCCTCCCCTTCCCATGGTAAGCAATAAATGGGGGATCCATTTCCGAGGCTAGGCTTTGCACTGCTTCTAATCTCCATCCTCTTCGTGGTATCGGTGTACCAACTTACTAGTGATATCTATTAAAATACAAGGCGTTGAGCATGCCGCTACAAATACTTAATAAACTTCGACGACTTTACCATGCGTCTTGGACGTAGATGGGTTTGATGTCTTTAGCAGTCAAGACATGCTCGTCTGGGTTGGGCACCGTCTTCTGGTCAAGCGGCGTCAGTTCAGGGATGATGGTCGGCAGGCTAACAGTGCGTAAGTCCACAACCTCATTCTTGCCGGCGACACCGCGGTCATAGAAACCATCCCACTTATACAAGGGTAGCTCACGGGCCCAGAAATTAATCAAAAGCGTAATGCGCTGACCACGAACACCCTGGCCACCTTCCTCAAGATCCTCTGGGAAGCCTGGCAGGACACCATGATACAAAGAACCGCGGAAAAGCACAAACCGATTGTCCTGAGCACTTACCATGTATGCCCCGTGCGGGGTTTCTGCCTCATTTTTAAAATCCCGATGGCTGTCCCACTCGGTAACAATGGTTTGACCGCCAACGTCACCTTCTACGAAGGTTACACTGCTCCAGATTGGATGGTACGTAGTGCCCCCATCGTTGGTCTCCTCATCGACGTCAAAGTGAAGAGGATGACCAGACATAACCTTCATCTTGCGATGGCGCGGACGCTTGTGTACCCACCACTCAATACCCATGATTTTGTCCCGCACATCGGGTTCCATGTACGCCATCATCTGCTCGGCCAGCTGGTGCACGAGGTTTCGACCCTTTTCACCAGGCTTCGGGAACGGCTTGTGAGCGTAGAAGGCTGTTGCACCACCATTGCGCTGGTAGTACCGTGTTACATTCCAGAAGCTGCTGTCATCTCCGAAGGCTTTGAGCATCCCGTGGGCCAATGTCTCCGGCTGCGCACCGTCAAAAATACGAACGGGGTCATTGCCTTCACCGTAGCGCTTGGCTGGTGTCCTATGCGGTCCAATGACTTCATTGCTTGGTTCGTTATAGCCGTACTTCGCAACAGAGGCTTTGAAGGGCTGGTTAATGTGAGAATAGAATCCGAAAATTACCATGGCTTCCTCGCGCTTGCCCATAGCAGCGAGTACAGCAGCAAAGTCGTAGAGCATCATTATGTATGGTTGCGAGGACCGCTTGGGGTCGTTGGAGTCCGTGTTCTGTACAATGTTCACGTAGTGTTTGTAACTGTTCTCGAAGTCGCCAAGCCACAGTCCGTAGATCTCCGCAGCCAATCTGTTCAGCTTGTATGAGTTCTGCTGGCCCCGAGCGCTCATGGCCTGAAACAAAGGGCGGATGGTATGGGCAAGATCGTCAGGGTGACTTGCAATGACCATGTTGATCCACTCTGCCACATCGTTCTCGTTCTCAGGGTTCCGCTTGGCAAGATCTGCCAAGATAGCCTCATGATCCTCAATCCGCCCCTCGTGTTCCGCAATCGTTGCCAACAAGTAACGCTTAACTCGGTCATCCTCACTATCCTCGGCAAGCAAGTGTCCTGCAATACCCTTGGCCTTGCGGATGGCCTCCTCCGGTGTCTGCTCGAACACTTCTGCCAAGTACAATTCGTAGGCAGCTTCTGCGATAGTCATACCATCAGATATGTACTGACGATCAGAATCTTGCAACACCGCAGCCTCTGGGCTGGACAGAGCTAGATCATGCTTTTGTTGAATCTTCTTGTACTGCCTACCCTCCCAACCCTTATCCAGACCGCGGAGGAGCTCCATGCTCTCACCACGCTGTTTGGCATAGTACACAATCCCAAAGATGGCCAAACCAGCTAGGAACGAGAACATCAGCATCAAGGTGCCTGTACGATCAGTACGAGGCGGTGGCCCTGCATCATCTTTTGCCTTGCTGGATCCGTTAGAAGTTGCTCTGTTGCCACCGTCTTGCGCACCGTACAGGGCCGAACCCTTGCCTGGTCTACGCACGGCTGTAGTGACCATGATCAAAACCCAAACTATGCTTCTGATACGACTTCATTGGTTAGTTCACCACTGGGTCAAGGACTAGTTGGCGTGATCCCACAGTTGCTTCATTCATCAGGTTTGGCGATGGGTCTCATGTACCTCTCCATGGATCTCTCAGATCCCCAGCAGTGTCCCATCAGCAGACCCCTTCTCACCTCGTCATCCCCGTCCAAGGTCTGGTCGGTGGACCCGCCTGTGTTATCTTCGGCCCTTCAAACATTCCGAAGCGCAGTACATTTTCTGGGGGAAATCAGTCCCTGAGTCTCCCGAAACCCATCCGTTTGTTGTTGCGCTCGAATGAGTTCCCGCAGGCTCCTCCACTATGCCCCCATTGTTTCACTATGAAATGAGCTTTCCCTACGATGGACCATTTTGGGATGGACAGCTTTCCAGGCCATCACCCAAGGATGGACGTAACGGGGCCTATTTTCAAACCCGTCCCGCTTCGTTGCTCAGTCTCCCAGTCGGAGATGGCTCCCCTTGCTTTATACACTCCGTGGTAGTACTGGGCCCATCCGCAGCACACTGTCGACCCTACGCGCCGACAATGCAGATTGTTATCGTATTTTAGAGATTTCAGTAACCAATACGGCAGCCGGCCAAGTACGATCAACACAATGGGACGTTAGAAGGACTCAATACCTACATGTGACAAGATGAATAACATAAAGTAGATCATTTAGACGGCAACGAATTCATGGAGTAAGCACTTACTATGGCAGCTGGAATGGGTGGACAGACCCTGTCCGGATTCGACCTCATAATACTGGGTGCATACTTCGCATTGATCTTTAGCATAGGATTATGGGGTAGTCTCAAGGAATACTTCCGGCCAATGGGTCCCTTGGCTAGGAGCAAGAATAGTATCGAAGAGCCTGAACAGTTCCAGAGCCTGGCTCGATCTGGTAGGCGTTTGCGTATGAGCGAAGATCACCAGGCCACTAAACAAGTCGGAGAGGCCGAATCATACTTCCTTGCGGGCAGGGATAGTGCGTGGTGGGTAGTTGGTCTGAGTCTATTCGCATCAAATATTGGATCGGAACACTTCGTTGGGATTGCGGGCACCGCTGCTGCTTCGGGCTTCGCAGTGGTCATTTTCGAGTGGTTGAGTGGGCCAATTATCATTCTATTGGGGTGGGTATTTGCACCAATTTATATGAGTGCTAACGTGTACACATTGCCGGAATACTTGGAAAGACGGTTTAAAAGCTCGAGTTTGCGGTATTTTCTGACCGCATTCTATCTTGTACTATATATCCTCACAAAGATCAGCGTCGACTTGTATGCGGGTACCATCATCTTGGGTGGTGCTTTTGGCGTGCAGGATCCCTTCTTGGGCACGGTCCTCCTCCTAATCTTTACAGGAATATATACAGTGGTGGGGGGGTTGACTGCTGTGGTGTACACGGAAGTCCTGCAGTCCGGAATCATGATCGGTGGGGCCCTAATCACATGTTTCTATGGTCTCTACCAGGTTGGTGGCTTAGGTGGCCTGCGACAGATGTATGAAGATCAGTGGGAGTCGGGCACACTGCCCAACCCGGATGCATTTCACATCTTTCGTTCACTCGATGACCCTGAGTTCCCCTGGGCGGCTGTGCTGCTGGGGCAACCGGTCCAGGCAATCTTCTACTGGTGTGCAGATCAAAACATTGTACAAAGAGCCTTGAGCGGGCTTGATCAGAGCCACGTCAAGGCAGGATCGTTGCTTACAGCCTTCCTTAAAATTTTGCCCTTCTTCATGATGATTTTGCCAGGTATGATCTCACGAGCGTTGTTTCCGGACTTTGTGGGATGCCAAACTGAAGAAGAGTGTCTCGAAATGTGCGACATGGCTGCCGGGTGTACCGACTATGCATACCTGAAGCTGGTCACGGTTATGCTGCCCATTGGACTGAAGGGTCTGATTGTGGCGGCAATGATGAGTGCTCTCATGAGCTCGCTTGCTTCTGTCTTCAACTCCGCCGCAACAGTGTTCGCCTTCAATGTATGGCGAGGCATCCGGGGGGACAAAGCGAGCCAATCAGAGCTTGTCACCTCCGGGAGGATTGCCTCTGTGTTCATGATGGGTATCTCATTGTTGTGGTTGCCAGTGATCCGCAATTCTGGCAGTGGACAAGTGTTCATCTATGTCCAGAGTGTGAGCGCATTCTTCATGCCTCCGCTGACTGCGATGTTCATACTCGCGGTCTTCTTTCCTCCAACTACTGCCATTGCGTGTATGATTGGTCTCGCATGTGGCTTTGTGCTGGGGCTTGTGCGTCTTATTATGCAGATCATCGTCACTGAGACCGCGACTGACACCAGTGCCCTGACCGATGCGTTCGTTGGAATTCCTTTCTTGTGGTTCTCCATGATTAGCTTTAGCGTTTCCATCAGTATCATGTTGATCGCAACAGTCTGTACCTGGCATAAGAGAATCCCGGAGCATATGATTCCACAGCTGACCTTCCAGACACGAAACAAGACGGACAACGTCCAGTACCAACTAGTCAGCAACCCTACAGATAACAACAGGCTCTCAATCGATGATGAAGAGGGAGTAGCTAGGAGCACTGCCTCCAAAGTACACGCTCTCAAGGTGCACGTTCGCCAGCGCAAGGAAACAGATGAGCAAAATGGCAGCTTTTCGGAACCAAACACGCCTATTGACGTGGGCGCGAATGAAGCAGGTCCAAGCACGTCTGCGGGCCCAAGCACGTCAGCAGGCCCAAGCACTGCGAGATCTGCTGCAGCCGTGAGTGCGGAACGCAACAAGGAGTTCATGGAAGCGTGGCTGTCATATTATCCAGATGACGTCCGCCTAGATCCGCTCGTCTACGAACACAGTGGCAAGGCTCATCCGAGCTTCTTCACCAAACCCTGGGTAATGAAGGCCGGTCTGTTCATCTACTTTGGATTCTTCCTCTGCATGATAATCTGGTTTGCTTAAGCGAAGGTAAAGAAATATACATATGTACACTTAGTCCGCAACAGCCGTGCACGGGCCCCGCGATATGAGACTTGCCCCCTCCCTCTTCTTGTGCTAGTGGGTCAGCTGATCTCCCCTCCAACAGACTCAGACTGTCCAGAATTCAAGCTTCGTTGCTCTAAAAATAAATCTCGAGCCGCCTTACCTTGCGCATATCGAATACACGTCGCGGATCTCCTCGGCAGAGGGACAGGGGCCCTTCCTCACTGCGCATTATCCGGTACGGTATCAAATAAGACTCTATCAAAGTAGCACAACACCAGTGCGTTTCATGCACGAATCATATTTCAAGGAATTACTCCGGAGACTATCAACTGTATTCTTTAGTTGGATCCATATGAGGCGGGTTGGTCTTCTGATTTCACAGCACCATGGCACCCAACAGTCGGGCACCGCTTGAAGCCAGAGACTTCTGGCGCAGCATGGACCCACCATCTGACATTCCGGGGTTGCGGCTTCGGTTCGTGCGCATTCCTAAGACAGACGAGGAATACCAGCGTCGGAAAGCGAAAGGCGAGGCGGACTGCGTCATACCTTACACCGGAGCCACCATTCGCGTCGCGGAATGTGGTGATCCTCGGGATCCCTTGCTTTTATTTGTACATGGCTGGCCCGAGGGTTGGTTCAGTTGGCGCCACCAGCTCAACCACTACGCCCGCACCGGTCGCTACCACTGTGTAGCAGTTGACGTTCGCGGTTTTGGTATGAGCGAACCCTGGACTGGGGATGACCACGATTATGACCTCGATCATGTGCGTCTCGACTTGCTCGGTGTGGTAAGGGCTCTGGGCCATCGGCGCGCTTGCTACGTTGGCCATGACTTTGGTGCTCTGCTCGGATGGTGGGTGTGTCTGCGCCACAGCGACGTCTTTCCTGCGATGATCATGATCTCCATCCCGCACGTAGGCCATGAGAAGGTCAATCCGAAGGACCGCTACGAGAAAGTCTGGGGGGAGAATTTCTTTTACATTAACTACCACAACGAAGATGGTGGCAAAACGGCCGCGGCAGAGTATCAATCAGACACTAGACACTTCCTAATCAATTATGTCAATGAAATGCCTATTTACGGCTCAAAAGATGGTATCAGTCCGAAGATCACTGACACACGAAGGTCAGCAGGTGGCATCCTAGACCGCTATCCCCGTCTCACCAAACTACCGGATTGGATCACAGCTCAGGAGTTTGACTACATGGTCAAGGAACATGAGATGGCCGGCTGGCGGGCCTGTACAGGCCTATACCGCAACTTTGAGCGCAACTGGTACCAAACGGCTGAACTTAAGGGGCAGAAACTAACACAGGAATGTTTGTTTGTCTGTGGAGACAATGACCCGGCACTTGCACTATTTCCTTCAAAGGAGGCGATCCGCAAGATCCTCACTCGCGAAGTACCGAAAGTACAAATTGAGTTCGTGCCTGCCACAGGCCATCTAGTTTACCAAGAAGCCCACACCACAGTCAACGGCATGATGGATGCATACTTGAAGCGAAACTGGCCAGGAGGAAACACTAGTCGATTGTAATTGAATATAAAGTTATGAGTACTCACGCACAATCTCACTGCACCACCCGATCAAGCATGAACTTGATGTGCTCCGGCTGACGGAGGACGCGAGGAAGCTTGACCTGCTGGGGAGCACCCCCGGCAAGGATGAGCTCTCGGCGGAAATCGCTAAACATGTTCGGCTTCACCACGAACACATTAACCCTGTCAAGCATCCCCTTGCTACGAAACAATCCATAGAGTTCGTTGCGGGATCGTAGCTCATGGTCAATCGATTCAATTTCTGCTGAAGATAGGCCATCGTCCGGGGCCCGTGCAGCCGTGGACGCTTTACCACTGCCCCACAGCCAGCCAAACCAGCTGCCAGAGTTAGTAGTGGGAGTAGCGCGAGCGCCGGTCCCTTCGAGGGACGAAGCCTCTTCAAGTTCGACAAAGATGTGGTACGCAGGTGCAGCTCGAGTCACTCCAAAAGCAGTCAATGATGGCTCCTCAGCGACGGTGAATCCCTTAAGAATTCGACCATTGCACCACTGGACCTGCATGAGAGAATCGGAGAGTACAGCTTCGCTGGTCTTCTCTCCCCGGAGGTTGATAAGCTGACCGCGTCGGTAGCAAAATTGCACGATCGGCGCGCGCTTGTAGCAGCCTGTGATACGCACCACGTCACCGAAGCGATAGCGGAAGAGGCCGCACTTCGTAGTGATGACTAACTCGTAGTCCTTACCGACTTCGCCCTTGTGTGAGGGAATGATCGCTTCACCCACTCGCTCATCGGGAGTGCCGACAGGGATCAGTTCGTAGTACATTGCCGATGGTGCAAGTACGTAAGTCACTTTCTTTGGATCCGCGTCACCGAACGGTCCCTTGTTTGGCTTACCATCCATGATATTCACAGCCACCAGTCCTTCCGATGCTGCATACAGAGGGCTGTAGATGGGCATCTTGCCGTAATCCTGGCACAATCGCTCCCAGTAGAACTCAAACGCCCCAGTATTTACAGACAGGAGCATGTTCATCTTGGGCCAGAGAGCGCGAAAGACGTTTGGTTTGTTCTGTTCGCTTTGCCTCTGTTCATCCTTGGAAAACAGTTCATGACACACAAGACTCAATTCCTTCGCCCGCTCCAGGCTCGCGCTGCCACCACCCGGAATGCGGTGTAGTAGCTGGTTCAGCTCATGCTTTCCCTGTGTCGAAACAGACGGAAGTAGATCCTTCTGTGCTCCTTCATTCATGGATGGCGTCACACTGCATTGTGCAAGACAGGCTAATAGTTCTGGCCAACGCGTGCGAATGGTCTCCATAAATCCGTAGATTCCAGGCACAAAATTACTCTCCAAGTGGCCCAGTGACCGGTCCCGCAGTGCAAATAAAGCATGGATGAAGATCATGTCCCGCTCATCCTCCGTGATGTAGGCCTGCATCGGAGTGCTATAGAGGTTTGCTTGTGCTTTGGAGTCGTCTGGGGTACTGCTGTTGGGACCAATCCGGAGACCATCCGATTCATTAACACTGTAGGAGGGCACGTAGGTTAGTTTGGTTGACCGCTGCAAGCTCCAGCACTGGGGAAATGCCTTAAACATTTGATCAAAGATCACAGCAATGCCGTGCAGGAAGAATATTTTCTGCTGATCCTCCGTGATTGGCAGCAACTTCCGGCTACCACTTGTTCCGCTGGTCTCAGCCCACATTTTCAGGCGCTTGGCCAGCAGGTGCCCGGTGGTGCCTTGGTCCTTCATTACCTTGAACCACTTCTTGTAATGATCATACTCGGTGACGGGATGTCTCTGGCGAAATCGCTCTACGACAGCATGAGGATTCTTTGTGTTGACCACCTGTGGAAACCCATACTCCTTTCCGTACACTGTGTATGCATTGGGCTTTATTGCTTCTTGCAGGAACTTTGCTTGGTGGTCCCGATAGGTCTCGCATTCTTTGTCAAAAGCTTTCCGCCTCATGTGGCCGATCAGGGACATAACCCGATATTGAATGTACTGATCTGCTGCTGAAAAGAAGGTATGGGTATCTGACTTTTGCATGGTGAAGCCATCGTAGATAGGAAAGGCCAGAAAGACACCCAAGCCAAAGCTGGTGACACGCCCAATCATGATTCATTCAGACAAAGGCTGTCCATGCGAGTTTGACATATGCGTTCACATCGCGACTAGCACTCATTCACAATCGGGCTATAGGTTCCGATAGCAGTATCTGTATGATTCCCAGCGTGATCTACCGTAGGCCTGAAACAGCTGCTTGAGGATAAGCTGTCATTCGTGTCGCGGTGGAGACAAGCTGTGACACAATAGTCCCCTCCGGGGCCAGGGCGGGGAAAGGAATTGCATAAGTATCCGCTGACGCAGGTTCAGAACGTGGGCTGACAAGGCTTCTTAGGGCTACAGGGAGTTAAGAATAAACCAAGGACGTGTATTTTGGCTGATGATGTAAGATCCGTGTTTGAAGGTTTTCCCGGAGAATTCATATGATCTTGCTTCATCCTGCTTTTTTTTTTGTTTGTTTCTTTGGTACAGATATTGACATGATGCCGAAAGAGAGAAGTCAAGTTTCAGAATGAGATGATGAATAGTTTACTGTCCCTGACGGAGACCACCCCGGCCAGCAATCTTTGTCTTAGAGTACAGGTCGTCGATCTGCTTCTGGTAGCGCTCCTTAGCTTGAGGACGGCGCAATTTGAAGGTAGGGGTCATGACGCTCTGTTCCTCTTCGGGGGTCCACGGGTTCACCTCAATGTGCACTCCCTTGGGGATCTCGAAACCATGTAGCTTGTTCTCCTTACCGACACGGGTCAACTCGTTGAGAACGGCCTTTCGAGTCGCTTCGCTGTTTGGCTGCTGCGCGTCGACTCCGTTGGCAGAGCACCACTTAGGGAAGGCTTCGGGGTCGACAACAATGATGGCAACCAAATGGGGCTGAAGGGAATCACCGTAAACAAAGTTCTGGGCAACGATTGGGGCCTTAATGAACACGTTCTCAATCTTCTCGGCTGCAACATACTCACCCTGAGCCAGCTTGAAGATGTTCTTCTTGCGATCAATGATCTTAACAGAACCGTTGGGGCGCAGTTCACCAATGTCACCAGAGTGCAACCAGCCGTCCTTGTCGATTGTCTCTGCGGTCTTTTCGGGCATCTTGTAGTATCCCTTGAAGATGTTAGCTCCGCGGTAACAGACCTCACCCCGAGGGTATGGTTTGTCCGTGGCGGTGTAGTTCATTTCAGGCACGTCCTCAAGCTTGAGCTCCATGCATGGCAGAGGTCCACCAACATGACCAATGGTGGTGTCCTCTGGGAGAGTCACACAAGCGCCAGCGGAGCACTCCGTCTGGCCATATCCCTCAACGACCGGGCAGCAGAAGACAATACGCAAGAACTCCATGACATGGGGAGCAATAGGAGCAGCACCGGTAACCATGACCCTGACTCGGTCCAGACCCACGCGACTGCCGACCTTCTTGAACACAAGTGCATCCCAAATACTGTGAGTGTAGTATCCGTACTCGAGCCAGTACTTCTTGGACTCGTACGCAGTCATGAAGAGCTGTTTCTTGATGCCACCCTGCTCTTCAACGCCACCCATAACCTTGTCGTAAATGCGGTTCCAAAGACGAGGAACAGAAGGGAAGAGCGTGGGACGAAGGGACGCAATGTCCTCCAACAGCTTAAGGGCATCTCCACGATAGAAACCGATTCGGGAGCCGAAGGCAATCAGACCTGCAACGATGGCCTGCTCAAAAATGTGGGCCAGGGGCAAGTAGCTCAGATGCACATCCTCAGTGTTGAACTGGATGTAGTCGCCGGACAGAAGGGCAGAGGTGTCGGCAATGATGCAGGAGTGGGCAAGTAGCACACCCTTGGGCATTCCGGTGGTACCAGAGGTGTAAGACAGAATTGCAATGTCCTCGGGTTTGGCGGGGACCAGAGTAGGCTTGGTCAACTTCTCTCCGGCCTCGTAGATCTGTTCCATGGTAAATACCTTGAAACCATCCAGGCTACCCTTGCATTTTTCTCCATCCAGAGGTAGCTCAATGATGTTCTTGAGCGTGGGGCACTTCTTGTCCAGACCACTCAGGACCTGGAACTTGTCAGTGGAAGCCAGGATCGTAGACATCTTGGTCTGGTTCACAACGTACTCGATGGTGTCGTAGCCAAGGGTGTCGTACAGTGGAACGACGGTGACGTTCGTGCAGTGGCAGGCCATTTGAGCAACGAACCACTCCATGCGATTCTTGCAGTAGAAACCGATCTTCCGGGGAAGAATGTCACCAGGTTCCTCTACAGGAACCAGATTCAGGGCCTCGATGCCCTTGCCGAACTTTTGCACGAGCTCGTTCGTCTCACCGTAGGTCAGGAATTCGAAGTCACCGTAGGTCTTACGGTCGGCCTGCAGATAGCGCTTTCCAATGCATGGGTAGTCCTTATAGCGGCGGGTAGAACCCAGCCAGGTCTCAGCCAGTGTCTTGGGAGAGCTACCATCGGACAGGGTGCCGCTAGTGGTGAGAGCATCCTGATGCTTGACGTTGCGGTAAGTGTCAGATTCGCCATCCTTGCCCTTAGACACGGGCACGGCGTAGACGGGCGATTCCATCTTTTCCGCGGTTACGTAAGAGGTGACGTTACCCATGATGTATTTGTTTGGCTTTTTCACAGGTCGGTACGGAACTTTGATACCAACTATACTGACGTCCGCAAGAACTCCGTACTGGGAGTTGTCGTGATTCTTTAGTAGGAGGAGCGCGACAGAGGCTGATCGATCGTACTCATGCCAAGACAAAAGAGGGCTCCAAACAATCACAAATCTACCCTCCCACAGGAAGTAACAGACAAAGAACAGTCACACCGCACCACGATCCACAACGCCTTGTTGTCATCGGTACGTGCTACCTACTGGAAGCGTACCCCCCCTCCTCCCCTTCACATCCCTCCCCAACACCCGCGGCGATTCCTACTCCGTCAGCCAGTTCGGATTCCAATACCCAAGCCATAAGCATCGCACCGACGGCACTGCCGCAAACAGCTACACATCACTCACCCACACAGGCACGAATAAGATCCACGTACGCCCCATTACTCCTTGCGCGACAGCCAACCAAACCCTTCAATGACACCTCACCCATCCCCCACATTTCGGAAGAAAACAAACACCCATCTCCCTCCCCACCTCACTTACTTCCCGGCCTGCCCCGAACCAGGGAAGCAAAACAAAAAACCAAAAGAAAAAGGAAAAAAAAAAAAGAGAACAGAGAAAAGAGAAAAAAAAGCAGGGGAAGAATACTGGCCAACAGAGAATGATTTTGGAAATTAAAACCTGGCCAAAGTCAAAAAGACTGAATATCCCATACCACCGCATTATTTGCCCTTCGGGACTTTGGGCCATGATCGCGATATGAGCGAGAAAAAGGCGATGCGCAAGCACCGAAGCGTAAAGATTGACACCCCTCTCTCCTCCTCCGGCAAACAAAATAAATAAAACAAAAAAAAGGGGGAATGCTTGCTTGGTATGCGATGGATCATTCCACTGCAGCACGAAACGGGAGGCGGGTTTGTGGGGGGGGGGGAGGAGGAGGAGAGAATGGGGAAAGCATCGCTCGGCGGTCATTGGCTACCCCGCACCGAGGGAACCCCGAACTGGAGAATCACCAAAAACAATTTACCTGCAAAACATATGAGGGAGAAGAGGTCCCCCGCCCCCACAGTAGGTACTAGACTTGGATGCTTAGCACAAAACGCCGGCAGAAACTATGAAAAATAGGGGGAGGAGGGGAGGGGCGGTTTAAGTTTTTGGTTGATTGTGTAGGCTCGGGTTTTTGCGATAGGTAGGAAGCGACCAATAACGAAGAGATCAGCGGCATTTTTTAGCCAGGCCAGAGGAAAGTACGGACATAATTCCAACGCCTGTCTGCGCGGTGATTGATGCGCGACCCAACAACAAACGAACCAAAGAGAGTCCAAATGAAATTAATCAAAAGAGAGAGAGAGGGAGAGAGAGAGAGAGAGAACACGAGAGACAGCAGACAGGCAAGCCAAGGGGGGAACATACCCCCCCCCCCCCGGGGGGCGCCCGACGGGGCGACAGGGGGAACCTCCCCCCCCCCCCCCGGGGGGCGCCTGACGGGTCGACACTGATACTCTTCGCCCTGGTGCCGAGTTTCTGAACAGTGACACACACAGTCCGGACGGACGCTCTGCCAGTTAGTGATGAACACCACCAGCACGCAGAGTGCACACATATACAATGGACAATGAGAAGACAATTTAATTTGATCTACGCTTCTCATCAACATGGAATCCGCACCCAGCCGGCATTTAGGGTACGCGGGAATAATGTCATAATCGTCCAGCATTTCCGACCAACCGCAGCACAGTACGGGGACATGCCCCATTCGCCAACACACCCTCCACACGCTAGCTGGCGTGCCCCTTAGATGCTCAGTCGCTGGCACGGTACTGTATGCCCGGGTGGACGCGACTTTAGGTTTCGATTTTTTTTTGGTTTGCCAGCGGGTAGTGCGCAAGGCTGACACTTTGCACTTGTACGTGGTTGTAGCGGTGAAGTTTTGAAGGGCGGGGAGTGATTATGCTGCGTATCATTCTCAATCCATCCCGTTTTGTTCATGATCAGTGAATAACCCATATTCATTATTTATATGCATGAATGCAAGCAATTATGAGAGAGAGTGTGTCTGTGGCAGGTTGCGGATGTGTGTACACAAGACCGATGATCGATGCTGGTATTGAACTCGCAGAGCAAGCATGCGTTTTTCTGGAGCACGCTACTACCATGCATGCATGCACACCGAAGTTGTTACACCGACAAGGACACGATGATGGCTAAGGTGATGATGGCTGGGAAGGAAACGAATGAGAGGACTAGGCCATCATTGCATATCAAACGTGGATTCGTTCTAACTCCGTGTCTACCGGAGTGAGGTGTTTACTCTAGCGTGTTCCTCCAACCAGGATCCCGTGCCGAGCACAGTTTGTGATTTCCACATCGACTATCAAGACAACTGCACATTGAGGTAAAAAGGTTAGAAATCTTCTGAACGCAAGTTTAGAAATGACTTCAGGTTGAAACCACTTCACTTCGCCACTGCTAAAATACTGGAAAGGTAACAAAACACGGAACACAACTAGGTTCTTGGCTTGGCCATTGAATGCACGACTGCGCAGGCACCAGCCATTCTAAGCGTCACCCCAGAGCCCCCCTCGACAGTCATCGGAAAAAGCCAGCGCAGTTCACTCTGGCGAAATCTGCTTGGGGGTACAATTAGTATTGGACACAAACGGGAGGGAGGCGACGAGTGACAACACGGTGTGTTGTTCAGACCTTTAAGTGTACCGGTGGTACTAACTAACTAGTACGGGAGGGTGACCCTTTCAACATCAGAGACACGCAGACCCATTGTTTCTGGTGACACTGGTCAGCATAAGGAGCTTAATTTCGTTAACGATGTACTAGTAGGGTTCAGTTTCATTGTGAGGAGGCGGGACATTCGGGTTTTGCCTGTTCTGAACTGCCCAAGCGGGGGCTTGAGTGAGCACGGTGGGCGCTGGGTTCAGTAGTTCTCCAATACTACATCTCATTCACCCGGTGGCACATTCCTTTGGCTCCAAGTCCCGTGAATGGGATACCGCATAGTCCTATGGTTTCAGCGAGCCAGCGGATTTGAACAAGAAAACAGTTAATGTCCTTATGTGTGCATTGGAGTGCTCTGTGTGGTTTTGGGTGATAGCCCATGACTCGTAATCTCGTCCAACGCAAGACTGCGGAAGACATGGAATGTCAGGCGGAGGGGACCCAGCCATAAACGATACCAGACCGTTGCAATATTATCGTCCCCTCAGTCTCTTGCATAAGCCCGCCTGGAATTCTCTCTATTTGTCTCCCTGCCATGGTGGTAGCGTTGAGCAACAAGCGTTTGTCACGGTCCAGAATGTCTATATCATGATTAAGTGGGCAGTGATGATGTTAAAAAAATGTTGATGAAACCGAATAATCTAGAAGATGCTTACACTTGGTCCTGGCGGGCCTTGTCTTCGCGCTCCTTGAAGGACAGCTCCATGTCGTTGGGAAGTCCGAAGGTGGCACCCATGGTGATGAGACCGAAGACAGTCATCATAATCCAGGGCACCCAGCGTGCAGCCGGGAAGTCAGCGAACTGAGTGCTAGACCAAATGATACCAGCCAAAGCAGGGCCAGCAGCGCGTGCACCGGAGGCAAAGGTCTGGCCAATACCGTTGGCATATCCTAGATCCTCAGGGGCCACAGCGTTGTTGGACAGAATGATGATACCCGTGAAAGCAGTCAAGTTGAACACACCACGCATGCACATGATAGCAAGCATGTATACCCAAGTGAGCCAAGTCTTGTCGTACTCAGCAATGTCATGCATAGATGGGTACAACCAGAAGAGAGCAATCGAGGCGAGCATACCCCAACGGGCAGCCAACAGGTTGGAGTAAAGCTTAGACTGGCGAGGGAACACGAAGAAAGCGTAGAAGCTCACGAATGCACCCATAGCGGACAGAGCCAATCCGATCTGGTCAGAGTTGAATCCCAGACCATTGTGTGCCAACTCAGTCTTGGCGAACAGGGGGTAGGTCTCATCAAGCATGATGTAGGTGAAGCACATGAGACCGTAGCTGGCAAGACCCCACCACATGGGAGCCTTGGAGTACTCGCGCTTCTGGACAGGGCCAGCACCGTCTGCCTTCTTTTCAACCTTCTCCTGCATAACCCAGTAAATGATGGGCAGGTTCAGCGCCAGCATGCAAGCAGAGACCAGAGAGGGGGCCAGGTAAGGGAAGCGATCGAAGAGAGAACCCGGAGGGAACGCATTGGGGTACTTTTCGGCGGGGTTGGACAAGAAACCACCAAGGGCGGGAGCCAGGATAGTACCAATGTTCCAGGCAACAGACAGAGCACCGAAGGCAGCCTTAGAGTTGGTGGAATCCGTGTTCTTGGCGAGGTAAGCCTTCATGGCACCCAGGTTACCGTTCATCAAACCGGTGGCGAAACGAGCAGCCAGTGCAACACTGTAGACAGGTGCGGTACCTACAACCAGATGCAGACACATAGCGCTAGTGACAGCGGTCATAGAGACAACCTTGGATCCGTAGCGGTCAGCAACACGACCCCAAACAAAGGACAGCAGGAACTGACCAAGAGGGAAGGCAGCGGTCAACAGACCAGCGTAGGTACCGACCTGCTCTTTGGAAATACCCGGGAAAGATTCCACCATGAAAGGAGCATAGGGGAACAAAATGGAGATCTGGAACGCCTCGCACAACTGCAGCAGAGAGACAACAATGATGGGGCGCCAGGGGAAGGGAGTTTCCTTAGGGCGCTCGCCCAGCAGAGGGACGTCTTCAGCCTCTTCGGGGATGCGCTCTGCGCCGAGACCGCCGTGGTGTTGCGCACCCTCAAGAGTGCGGCGGGAGCTCTCTAGGAAGTCCCGGGCGACGGACACGTCGGAGGTGGAGGCATTGTTGAGCTCAAGAGCCCGAGATTCGGGAAGGGAAGTCATTGTTGCTTATGTGTTGATTACGCAACTTCACGAACTATTTGTACAACCTTTAACAAGACTAACATACAACATTTACATGAATCCCATGACTGTCCCCTTGAATACCTCGCATCTCACTGAACTGCGTTCTTGTGAAACACTTGCGACTGTAGCGTGGAGCAAAGCGAGAACCACCCGAGAGAAAAAGAACGAGGACAGTCAATGTCTTATCTGTTTCCGATTTCTTTCTGCCGTCGACTTTTTCCCTCAGTGCCCTGAGTGGGGGCGTAAAAGCGGCGGGTGTGTAAGTGTTTACACTGCGTCCTTGGACCCACGGTGGCTAAATGCCTGTGTTTGTCTTTCTGTCAACGCGACCATTTTTTTCAATTTCTTTTCTTTTTCTCTGTCTGTTTGGGAGTGAGAGGTCCTCTCCATGCTCCATCACGTTCATCTCCTCCCTCGGCCCTGTTGGGCATTTACTGGGTGGTAGCTCCACCACGCACCGGGGTGCTGGTGCTGAGGGGACGGGATCGCAGGAGCAGTGCGTGTGTGGAAGAAAAAGCTTGGTGCAGTGGTGCGGTATTTGCATTGATGGAGAGTGTGGGTCGCGATTTCGTAGGCAGACTGTGTGAGAGCGAAGGGCGAGGGGCAGGGGCGGTGGAGGGTGAGACCCACTTTCGCGTACCGCCAAAAGCTTTTACACACAAACACGCAATCGTAGGGTTAGCGAAAAGGGAAGAGCAAAGAGAGGGGGGGGGGGATAGAGAAGGAGGGCTTTTGCGGGAGGAGCGCAGCAAACAAAAAAAGAAAAAAAAAACAAAGAAAAGAAAGGAAACCAAACAGACCCCAGGGATATTTGTCCCCCCTCCCCCCCCTCTTGCTCCACGGTGTGACGAGAACACTTTTGCCCAAAGGGAAAACACAGGGACCACCAACGGGAACCAAGGGAGGGGAGAATAGGAGCGGGTCTCCAAAACACTTTCGCTTTGCCCCGTTAGTGCCGATAGTTTGGCGCGAGATCTAGCTGCTGTCGCGTGGGCCACAGAAAAAGGGGAGGGGTCAGGGGCAGGCCATGTTTTGATACGGACGGACGGATTCGTCCAGCTCGGAAGGAGTGGCGAAATTAGGGGTACCAAATTGTAAGCGAAGCGATATTCCCTTACTGACTGTACTAGAGAAACAAATGGCGGGTCTCACGGGAAACAGAGAGCAAAAGGGGGGGAGCTGAGACAGCCAGAGGCTGTCCACCAACCTTTCGGCAGCAAGGCGAGTTTTTGCCGCACACCGTACGCCTCGTTAGTTTTTTGATTATCGGCGCAGGTCTCCACGGGTCGGTACTTACTGCACTGGGTGATACTCGCCGCGGGTGAACACGAAGGAAGGAAAAACTAAGGACGGCGAAAAAAAAAACTCTCAGCTGGCTGAAGGACACGAATCATCCATGCTCCTATATACTCCCACCACAGCCAGCCCTTGGACCCAGCATAAGGTGCCGCACACGAACACTTGCGTCTGAACAGGTGAACACACACACGCAGCAAGGCAAAGATCGTAAAACATTTACCCAGTGCTCTCCCCTCCTCCCGACTCCCCCCCCCCTTGGCTGTTGACATTACGGTGTGGTGGGAGACTGAAACCGACGGGCGAAAAAAAAAAATAGGTGCAGTCAGATTTGCCCACAGAGCTGGCATGATGTGATTTGGGACATCACAACCGTTTGGGGCCAGCGGGAGGAGAGTCTAGCACCCCGGAGCTTGTAATTGTTTTGTGGATCGGCCCGTGCCAGTGGTGCTACACAATTGTGTTTGTATCTTACCTATGTAAGTGCGCGTCGTCACAAGGCAGGAAAGAGTCCCATTCCCATCGGGGTCCTCATCTGTACAAACATCCAACCACATCTAAGCGATACTTTGTCGTGCTGCCATGAATGGAAGGTGGCTGTCGATGATCAACCATTTAGGCACTTTCAAAGACGGACAAGATCTGGATTCGAGCTGTGTACGGACTTATACACAAGGTACACCAATTCAACTGAATGACTGCATACCTTCACCCAGCCATCTGCTTCCTTTCGATCGATGGCTGTCAGGGTCCGAGTCTACTTCGCTGCAATAGTTTCTCGCATATTCGCGCCACTGGCGTGGAGACGGGCATGGAATATGCGTCATGGATTCTCCAAATATGCAAAAGTATGCGCACAGCCCTGTACCCGAACGACAAATGCACGGTCAACTGGCAGGCAGACATGAAAACCTGACGCACAAGTCCGAATGGAGGCGCATGTTTCAGACATCTACTCGAGCACAATCGGACACGACACTCCCTGGTAAGAATCTGCATGTGAATGATGTCCGTCAGTCCCCGTGTCTTTTGTTCTGCACCGAATATGCAAAGGGCGAACCGCAGGCCCCAATTAATGTTAGCAATGACTAACGCCAGGCATCCGGAGGGCTGCCCCCTTCGAGTATCTAATATAGCCCACAAGAACCTACCTACCTTTCGTCACCACCGCTGTCTGCCGAGTTTTCGATCGAAGCAAAAATTACAATTTTCCCATGGGGAATCAAGCCCTTTACAATACCGTGGTACAAATGATAGTATATTACATATTGAACTTCGCATTATTTCACGAAACGGGCCTATCAGACCATCGTCATCGACGAAGATGAGGCTCGTGAGAACGCGGATCAATTTGACACTTTTTGAGTCTAACAGAGATAACGGACAGTCCAGAGGGAGGGGGAGGGGG
>PDIP01000022.1:339746-353508 GCA_002811645.1 Corallochytrium limacisporum
CCCTTCCCTCGATGGGTTCGGACGGAGCCGGCGCGCGCCACACTCTTCCCCATTTTATAATCGGCCCCCGATTAGTCTACAATACGCCCGGGCCTGCGGGTCTCACAGATAGTTTGGGGAGCCAGGGGGAGGTGCGGCGGGGCGGGGCGGTGGATGGGGGTACGAGGCGGTCCTCGCCAATTACAAAGTGATGTTTAAGAACTTGGAAAGTGTGGTCCAAGCGTGTATTTAAGTACGGAATGATAGCTACATGAAAACGATTGGTAAGAATGAAAACATAGTCTCAACCTTGTTTGCGATCATCTTGAGAGCATAGAATACGGAAAGGCATTTACCTGCAAACCAAAAACAGTAGCGCTGCCTGACAGTATGCGGGATTCAACGTGAATTGTACATCACAAGCCCTACCAGGCGATACTAACAGGCATATTGGGATTAATTCAGACAGCAATAAGCTGCGAAAGTAAAAATCATGTCCGATACAGGAAAGAAGCATGGCGAGGAGCTCGACAGCGTCATTGTAAACGCAGTCAAGGCGGCCATGCAAAGTACCTCGACCACAAAGTCAACAGAACATAGCAGTAGTCCTTGCTCGACATCAAACAGTGAGAAAAAACCACGAAAATCTTCTGCATCGACGTCAGTAGTGACTGCTTCTGGAAAATCACCGAGTAATGCGCTGAGCTTCCTCAGTAATCTTCCAAGTAGAGATCCGCAGGCTTTCGGATCCATGGGACAATTTACAGGGCGAAGCGGGTTTCAGCAAGGCACTCGACGTCAGAATGACGACGGACCTCACCATTCAGGACCAAGGGGACTTATTCTTACCAAGGACACCACGGATCCAAAGCCAGTACAGGTCGTGAACGAGAAACCAAATCTGCTGATTCGCACCTTCTACCAGGACACTGAAGGTCGAAGAAATAGGAACAGTCGGACCCGCCGTAACTCCAGCGAAATGGTAAAGGACAGTAAGAAACGGGGCCGAGATGAGGATGAAGAAGATAAGGAAGCACAGTCAGTGCCGAGTGAGAAAAGAAAGGCATGAATCTGAATGCCCTTGAGGCATGTTTGCTTTGTCCACTCTTGCAGGTTCATCACTCTCCCAAGTAATATAGAATGTGGAAGAAAATCAGTAGCAACATGGATATCTTATGTCTGTATTAGTCATCCTTCTTCTCTGTAGCAGTTTTGGTCGCAGGCTGACTGCTGTTGTCATCAGTTTGTGGGGCGTCAGACTTTTCATTGTCAGAGACTCCCTGCTCAATGGCAGTAATCTTAGCCAGCTGTTGCTCGTACTTGCGACTGAAAAATTCCATGTAGAAGTTTGCTCCATTCCACATGCTCCACATCAACACAAAAGCCAGGAACGATGTGTGTAGCACGAACGATTGCCACATGAAACCAGCTAAAGTGCAAGTGACCAAGGTCAGCGCTATGTGAAGGGTCATGTACATCTTGTATTTATGGTAATCTCCGAACATCATCAGGTAACTCCGGAAGTATGGCATATTTTTCCAGACCAGGTCAAAAAGCGTCTCTCGTTCCTTCCTTTCCACCTTGCTCCGTCCCCATACAAACACGCGGTAGTAGTAAGCCCCAACCCATACAGAATACAAAAGGACTGTGGAAGACAGCACACCGCCCCAATCCCATCTGCACTCATCATTGCTGCAGATTGCAAATTTTCCGTTCTCACCATTAGGGCCATGGTGCCATCGCAGACTCCAAACACTCAACGCCGGCGCCAAGTGGATGAAGACTGATGTCATTTTGTCCACACTGTGTAGGACCATGGAGTTCCGAAATAACCCAATGCTCCAGCTCAACGGGCCGACAGTGAAGGCAAACAAAGCCTGGAACAGCCTCGGATGGCTCCAAAGGACATAACTGTAAGCAATCAGCAGCACATTCACGTAGTAGCAGAAATCAAAAAGATAGTAATGGGCTGACATCTTGTGATATGTGTAAAAGCGAACAGCCAGCAATGTGACAAACTGGAGGGCATGTAGCATCCAGTAGTCCAAGGGGAAGGCACCGAGGAGGTAGGAATTAGCAACCAAATTGAACATGCCCAGCGTGAACGTAACCTTGTCTCTTGTCCGAACGAATGGCGCAGATTTCATACGCTTCTCAACTTTGGTCCGCATGATCCGAGCCTGGGTCTTGATTTCGTCTGTTTTGCGCCTCAGGCGCTCTAGATTGCCCCCAGGTATACTCCGACTGGCCTTGTCCAAATGGAAATCATCCATGAAGCCAGCAAAGGGATCGCCGAAGCTCGGGAACTCTGGACTCATTGTCTGATCCCAGAAATCCTCGCTACTGGTTACGGAAGCACTGTCAATAGTATCTGTGTCCGGTATGTCAGATAACCGCGCGGCTATGTGGTCCAGGGAGCCGGTGCCACCCATAGCACTAAGGCCTTTCATCGCCAACTCATACATGCTCTGTTTCCGGGGCGTGTATACTGGGGCTTCCGATAGACCCAGGCCTTGAGGGCTGTCTCCAGGCTGTGCCTCTGGCGGTGAGTCCACTGGAGTCTGGTTGAGTTCTGACTGAGTCAGATAGTCTGTCTTGTTCTCCTCATAGTTATTGCTCGCCTGACTGTAAGACTCGTCGCGAGCTGTCTCTGTATGCGATTCCATGGCTATGACCGAGTTCCTGTGCAATGATCAGGGGCTTTACAGTTGATAAACTCCATATGCCAATCTCATTTCTCCGAAAAGGGAACCGTCACTTAATCTAACACCCACTATGGCGTCGTGCGCTTGAACCTGAATACCATATTGCACCACTGAGTGAGTGATTCCCCGGGGTTGTCAACAACTGTGCGGGGATTCTATGCGTTTGTCTGCACAGGTGCTCACACACTGGAACCCTGGAACCCTGGAACTCAAAGAGCCACCTTGCGACCAACGCGGAACCGGGCCCGGCGGGTGGCAAGGGAACTGACGTTGGGTTCCGCCCGAAACGGGTGCCGCAGACAAGGGCAAAAACCGCCTTTGGCCCGGCGCGTTTTCGTAGCCGTCACACCGGGCGTTCCACGGGAGCGAGTCACCCGCTGCTGCCTTGAAAACGGATTCATTTTTTTTGAGCGCCAACTTTTCTTTTTTTCTCTTTCTCTTCATTTTTTTCTTTTTTTTTTCTTTTTGGTTCGGCCGGTCGGGCGGGTCGGTGGACAAGGCCCCCTTCTCCCCCGCCGCCCGCGGGGGAAAGAGAGAGGAAAGGGGACAGGGGACGTGGGGTATTACCCTGGTACTTTAACTATGCACCAAAGACAGGAGGGACCAACCCGGTGCTGCCCACACTGAGAAAACGGGGCACGCGAAATAGACCAAAATCAACAGCGTGTGCGTACGCGAGGGGAGGGGGGGGCCGGAATTCGGTCGCAAGTACCCCCCGTGCTTGAAAGGGTTACGGGACGAAAAGGGTTAGGGTGATGCTGATGGTGACCAATAGCACAGGAGGGGAATCGCAAACGCCATATATTGGGTATGCCGTTGCGGCGTGTTGATTCCATCTCGTCGGCAGTGCGCAGGCCCAGCTTTTTTTTTTTGGGTGTCCATACTGGCATCACGGAAACTGGCTAGCTGATTGTTTTGAAGCGCTCTATCGCATGTGCACACGGTTTTAGTGCACTTCGGCAAGGATCAGACATGGTTGCCGTTTGTAGACTTGGTGACAGTCATGGTGTTTTGGTGTTGTCTCCATTGAGGTACTAGGGAGTGGACAACAAATCACGACAAGTAAAACAATCTCCGCATCAAAATGGGATTGAGAAACTGTAATCATGTCGGTTCGGTTGTATTTAGGCCTTTTCTGTGCGGCCATAGCCACTTTGATCGGCTACATCATTGATGATCTTCGCCACATTGATCCCAACATTAGCACTGTAGTGACATGTAGACGATTCCCAGGGCTTTGTACAGTTGATCCTCCGATCAGCCTGGAAGAAAGCCCCGGCAGCGGAATTTTGCAGCGCATCATGGGAACACACAAGATTGGCCGTGCACGTAGACCCATCATGGACATCACCATGTACAGCGAGACCGGAGGCTGGCGCAAGAAACTCTGGAGGTTTGCGAAACTCAAACACTGGAATTATTGTAGTATCACCACCGAAGAATATTTTGTGGGAATGGCTTGGGTGAACTTTAATTACCTTGGCGATGTCTTTGTGTACGTTGTTCCTTTGAAGGAAGACAGCCAGATGGGATATCTCAAGAAGTACGAGTACACGGGCAGGGTCCCCTTGGCGCGAGGCATAAGCAGCGCCCCGTCGTCTGGCGCTGGCTGTACGATCTGGCAGAGCGGAACAGATGAAAAGGCCCAGAACTACGCCTACATGAGCCACTGCCATAATCAAACGTTGTACAGTGACCAAGGGGGCTGGGACATCAGTCTAAGCGTGCCCTTGGCACAACCGGATGAGAACCCGCAAGACAGCGGGCCAATACGTTTGGATCTGAGCGCTCAGGTTCGGCAAGAAGAAGGTCTGGTACTCATGTACCCCGTGCTAGGATCACAATGGTCGCCTGCGTACGTGCACAAGGCTGCAGGCATGACCACAGGGGGTACCATGTCACTTACAGGCGTGCCCAAATACTGGTTCAAAAAGTCAACGAGTGCTATGGACTGGACTAAGGCTCATGCGGGCTACGACACGCGCTGGCGTTGGGCTTCAGGCAACTTCTTCGGAGTTGCCGTGGAGGTGGCAAGCCCTAAAATTGATAAATCGAGGCAGGAGGTGTACAACGTCGGCATCAACTTTTCCTCTCTAGTGTACGATATTGTCGCACCCACCGAGCAAGATGGGAGCCACTACAATGACAAAGCCGTGTCCGCGGAAAACGCTGTTTGGGTAGATCAGAAGATGATTCCACTGCGAAGGCAACTGGATTTTATTCTGCCAGAGAATGCGGAGCGAAGAGCGAAGGATCCGTGGCAGTTGCGCACCACGCATCCTGACCCGAACATCGAAGCCATCGACCTAAACTTCCACCCGCATGGTCTCCGGGAGGACCACATAGATGCGATTGTCCTCAAGAGCGATTTTGTCCAGCCCTACGGCTATTTTGAGGGTAAAATCACAGTCACGGACGCACGTAATGGCATCACGTACACCATAACCGTCGATCAGCGCTTTGGCGTAGTCGAGGATCATTGGGCCCGCTGGTGAAGCGACCGGGGTGAGCAGCGGGGCCGATCAAGAGCGGGTCCGATCCCAATGATATACTTCATGGGAGAAATCACGAAATATGAAAAATTAAATAGATCCCCATTTTCGTGTCCAGCTGAATTAGCCCCGTTGGTAGCATGAGGGTATCACACAAGGGGGGGCCGGGATGGTCCCATCCCGGCCCTGTATTTTCATATACCTACGTATTCCAATTCCAATTCCGCATAGCCGGAGTACTGCGCACAGCGTCGGCGTAGATGGGACCCGACTTCCTCAGTGCGCAGGCCATCCCCCCCCCCCTCCCCTCCCCTCCCTTTTTCCCTGACCCTCCCTAATGAAACCTCCCATGCTCGGTCCCCGAAAATTCCCTCCCCCCCCACAATTCAACCCGGTGGTTTTCATACATTCACTACTGGCAGAGAGAAGCCAAAGTGGTGCTGACTCACACACTCTTCGTATTTTTTTTCTAAAGGGTTCCCTCTCTCCAGCCCCACACTACCCCTGGCTCACCCTCGTCTCTCTCTCTCTCTCTCTACTTCTCCCATTTTTTTTTTTCCTTCCCTCTTCTGTCCCTTTCGCCAGTGACAGGGAATGACGGCGGGTAGGAAATATGTTCGCTTCATTCCTGACCGGCCAGGAGTGTCAGTGCGTTCGGAACGAGGTTTGATCGCGGTGCCCAAATGCACGAGAAATCGCCAAAGATTTGACGTCGCTTTGTACGTCAGAGGGGATACCAAGCGAGGGTAAGGGGGGAAAAGGGGAGAGGGAAGGGGCGAGGGAGGAGGGCTTCCTTTTGCCTTTGCCAAATCCGTCTTTTGAACCTTACTGCTGCTGAGAATCATTCATTGCCGCACGCACCGAGGGAGAGTTGGTCTGGGGTTTGCTGAATCTTTTCATGAGAAAGCACATTGAAGAGATTGCTCACTCGTGTGAGCAGGGTGTCTTTGGATGGATAATATCAGGAGTGCTGGCCTGACGCTCCCATATCGGTGGAGTGACTGGCCAAATCGCGCAAGTACGGGTACTTAAGTCTGGGCAGGGTAATCATAAGGGCGAAATTGTCAGGTACTTAGTATCTGCCTTCAAAGCAATGTCCCTGTCGGTGTCTTGGTTGGCAAGAACTTTTCGGACATTAAATACTTCGACTACTACCATCCCTAGGAAACAAATCACTGCTGTGTTCTGGCTAAACTACACAACAAGTGCAATCATGAGCAAACCCGTAGGCGCCGACCATAAGGGAACCTGGCAGACTTCCATCGCTAAGGACGGTTCCTTCAAGCGCAGGGAAAGTCAATTCCGCAGGAAGGTTGGTCAAGATGTTCCTGCGGAGGCCGGCCGGTACCACCTGTACGTAAGCTATGCGTGCCCTTGGGCCCACCGCACGCTGATCACCCGCGCTCTCAAGGGCCTTGAAGACACTATCACCTTCAATGCAGTGCATTGGCACCTGACCAAGGGTGGATGGCACTTTAGCAACCCTGAGGAGTGCCCTGGTGCCGAACCCGACCCGATTAACAATTTTGACTACCTACGCAAAGTATATCTACAGTCCCAAGAGGACTACAGCGCAAATGTCACCGTGCCCATCTTCTACGATAAGAAGGAGAAGCGGATCGTTAACAACGAAAGCGCTGAGATTATTCGGTTCATGAACACGGAGTTCAATGAATTCTCCAAGACGCCTGAGCAGGCTGCTCTGGACCTCTATCCCGAGGGTCTACGGGATAAGATTGACGAGCTTAACGCCTGGATTTACCCCAACATCAACAACGGTGTCTACCGCTGTGGTTTTGCTCGCACCCAGGAGGCATACGACACTGCGTTCCAGGAGCTGTTCCAGCATCTGGATAAAGTCGAGGAAATCCTCAGCCAGCAGCGGTACCTAACTGGTGACAAACTGACCGAGGCGGACGTCCGTCTGTTTACTACCCTGATTCGGTTCGACATTGTCTACGTTTGCCACTTTAAGACGAACAAGAAGCGCATCATTGACTACCCGAACATCCACAACTATATGTTGGAAATCTACCAGATGCCAGCCGTCAAGGAGACCTGCAATCTAGAGCACATCAAGAAGCACTACTTTATCAGTCACGAGTCCATCAACCCTACCGCCATCGTCCCCAACGGTCCGGAGGTCGATTTTGAAGCCAAACACGACCGCGCGGAAAAGTTTCCGACCAAGGAGATCTTTGTACACAACAGGGCGGTATCGGGCTGAGGCACAAATAATGCCATGCACTGTAGGACTAGGTTTGTAATCGTAAAGTTTGCTAATACATTTTTCAAAGGTTTGTAAGCCATCGTTGTTGACAATGTAGGAAATGCTACGGGATCGGATATCTAGACTTGGGCATCCAAACGACCCCAGAGCAAATCGCTGGACCCGCCAGCGAAATGCATCCCACGCTCATCGGAACTGTCGCTGTCATGGTCTGAGTGCCTCTTTGGCGTCTTCGCCATGCCTTCTCTTCCCTTCTGCCGATGCCCATAGTCAGAAGAACGAGAGTGCGTTGGTTTGCCATTGTCAGTGTTGGCTATTCTTGCTTTGTGGCGGTGGAAGGCGACATTTTGAGGGCACACCGGATTTGGCAGTTTGGGGGCCTGACCGGATGTTTGAGGGGAGAAAATAGCATCCTTCTTTGCTTGAGCGCTACCTGACAGCTGCTGCTGGTGCTGGCTCTGGAGCTGGGCCGTTCGCAACTGACTTCCACGTCTCAGGTTCTCGACGGCGCGCCCTAGTCCCCTGAGAACCTTGCCACGATGATCGTACTTGTTTTGCAATTCACCGTACGCCGAGGATAGTTCTTCCTGTGCCTTTCGCAACAGCTCCATTTCCCTGTACATACAAGATACCTTGTCCGCCAAGCGGTCTTTCTCCTTCTGCACCGACTGCAGATCGCTCCTGGTCAAAGTCCGCTGCAGAGACATTTGGTAGGCCCAGAAATTGAGAGCTTTGGTCGCAAGCTCCATGATCTCCTCTGGATTCAAGCCTACCAAAGCAAAGGCACGCTGAGACTCTGTCAGTTCGGAGAGATTCATGGACTGAACTGCTTTGCGGTCCCTCAGATCGTCTTTGCATAGCACACACACCCTACCGTATCTGCCCTTTGAAACCGGCGGGTGGTCGGAGCAGAAAATGTCTGCAGGTCATTGATGGTTAGCTCACGAACCCCACCACTTATTCAGGTTTAGATCTTTTGCAATAAAACATACTTACGGGAGCATTGAGTAATATAGACGTTGTCAAGCAGTCGTCTTCCGCATTCAGGGTTGTTGCAGATGAGACCCGAATCGGAGGTCGCGATCGGCAAACTCATGGTCTCCAAACTGTATCCGTCCAAGACTGTGGTGAGTGTATATTCCGTATATTTCAAAAATTGAAAATGTGCACGTGTTTTGGCCGCTACACCATGATCTACAGGGAATGGCACAAGCGGTACCCACACCGCTTGAATACGTGCTCACAGCCCCCAGCGAGACCCGCTCGCCGAGGATTGATAGTCTTGAGACCTCCCCCCCCCCCACCTTCCCCCTTCCCGAAAGTGGGGAGAGGCCCTAGTGGCCCGAGATCGGATGCTGAGAAAGGCTTGTCCTTCAGGGATTTGATGACCCAAGTTAGCAACCAATTTGAAGTGTACAGATGGCCCGTCTTCGCATAAGTTAAACCGCAGAGTGTATTCTTGGCAGTACGGCTGTGCTGTGGATAAATGCATGATGGGCGCAAAAACACGGAAAAAAAGTACGTTGTTAGATTGTACGTTGTTAGATAGTGTGGTAGTAATTGAGTTTGATAAATATCTGTGCTTCCTCAGGCTCCCGAGGCGGATACGTCTCCTTCGGCAGCAGTGTCGCTGTCACCTGCGGCTTCACCGTCAGTTTCGGAGCTTTCCGGCGATTTCCGAATCGTTTCCAGGGCAGGCACGGTCCGACCTGCCGTCAAGTCAACGCGCTGGAAGCGGACAGCACCGATCAGCTGCTCAGGCAATTCGGCCGCGGCCTGGGCTTCGATGAGGAAGGCAAGGTCAAGAACCATGCTCTTGGTCACACCCAGGACTTGGCCCGTAACCCGGCGAGCGTGCGGGTCGCTGTTCACATCCACGTCCACTTCAAACCAATTTTTGCCGTTGTAGTAAGGAATGCGCAATCCCTTGGTACCAATGATAACGGGTTGGCTCCGCACCAGGTTTTTGATCAGGAAGTTGCCCTCTACCATGCTCGGGATCAGTTTGAAGCGCGTATTCCGGAAGTCGACATCGCCCTCGATGAAATCGGTGAGAAGTTCATTAAACTTGGAGTCCTTCTTATTCCATTCACTATCCGACGGTTGGAAGTAGAGTACCACACAAAGGTTTTTGGAATGGGGCAGGACAAGGTTCACAATGAAAGTAAACTTGGAGGGATCCTTACGTTCCGCATCCGTCATGCGGTCATTCAGCATGCAATAAGGATGGTTGCCGATCCCGTAGCGTTCGTCTGGCTTTTCAAAACTGAACAAGTCCAGGGCCACACAGTGGAACGCGGAGTCCGATGCGGTGATCTTGACCCGGTCTTCGAGATAGTTGGGTCCACGAACCTTGAATTTGGATGCGTGCGGCTCTCCCCACATTTCGTCCGGACAGGTCGAAGGATACGTCTTTACACCGACCACCAGGCCACGATGGTCCACGCCGACCTCCGTTTGAGCACTGTCTGGTGTTTCGAAGTCCAATGTCGGGTCAACGTAGTTGATGCGCTGGATCTCATCACTGATGGCCAGCAAGGCCTTGAGCATAGGCTTCACGAACGGTGTGCCCTTCTGACCCAACTTGCTAAAGTATGTCGACAATCCCGACGGGTCGTAACGAATGTGATAGGTCACGAGACAGCTCAGTGTATCGCTGGATACACCGGCAGCCTTGTGCTGGCGGTAGATCTCGGGCTTCAGAGGACTGAGGAAGAACGCGCTGCCACCCATGTTAGCGCGAACGTAGCGTTTGTTAGGGGGGTAGTCCGGGTGCAGGGTGGACTGATACAGAACAATGTATGTACCGTTCTCCTCACGCAACCAGTACCGAATCAACACCATGTCACGTGGCTTCTGCCACAGAGGCCAGATCCACACCGGCCGCTGACGCACGTAGAGAATATCCGTGTGCTCGTCCTTATCTTCGATGACCTTCACTTCACTCACGCTGGGGTCCCACAAACGCCATGCATCCTTATCCATAATCAGACGGAAGACATCCCGAGGCGATCCGATAACCGTTTTGGAGGCGACCAAGGGAGGGATGAACTCCTGCATCTCCCGAGTGTCCCCCTTATCGACGAAAATATGGTAGAGGAGGTAGTGGCAGGCATAAGCACCGATGGCCACACCAAGGAAAACGGCCATGAGGATGTTTATGTCCAGAATCCAGTGCAGGACAATAACGACAATCAAGCCGACACCCACGGCGCCCAAGATCGCTTGATTGTACTGCTCGGCAGAGCGATTGAAAAAGCGTTGGTAGCTTTCGTCACTATCATCCTCAACCTCAGCTTCCCGTAAGACGGTAATGCCGTCCATTACCTCGTATACGGTCATACGGTTCTTTTCTGAAATTTTGGCAAAGCTGGCCCCCAGCTGCGACTCCCCACTTTCCAATTTGGATCCATTTTGACCTGGAATGACGAACATGCCACCGTCACTTGCGCTGCGCGTGTGGGACCTTGTGCGGGTGCGCGTCTTGGTGTCCGCCCGTTCGGCCTTGAGCAGACCCTGGATGGCTGCCGGCGTCACACCAATATCTGCGTCCTTCTCAGAGTAGGAAAGGCGCTTGGTCATTGGGAGCTCCTGCTCGATGGCCTCCTTTATGGAACTGATCCACTTCTCCAGTTCTTCCTCCACGTCCAGAGCGAATTCAATGGTAGATGTGCCGTGGGTATCGAGGGCCTGAAAAGCCAGGTACGAGTCGCCGCGGGTGGTCCTCTGATCTGCTCGCGAACGGGAGCTAATCTCACTCAAATGGTCGTGCAATTCGCTGCGGTCCACGTCAAGACTGGCCGCACTGGAACTGTCCGAGGGCTTGGCCAGGGCAGACTGGCTTCGGTTGACCTTCCTGTTTTTGTTATACACGGACGAAGTCCGCTTGTGTTTCTTGTTGGACTTGTTCGGTACCGTTACCTTGAAGGCCGGGTAGTCCACACCCTGGACCTTCTGCACCTGGCAGCGACCGTCCAAGAAGATTGTGCGGCGAGGTTGCGTATCCTTCTCATCGCCCAAGATCACCAGCAGCTTGTCGTAGAGCTTCAGGTAGCGTGGAGTCCAAACAAAGGTCAGATTCTCCCTACGTCGCTTGACCCAACCCTCCATGGTAGCGTGCAGCTGCGGTGTCTGTTCGCCCGATGCTACAGACATGGGTTGGCTCAACTTAAGTTCCCCGTTTTACTATATAGAATTCTCCGGTCAAAGTCTCACTCTTTCAGTCACGGTGTCTCGCTTAGCCGACGAAGAGGAGGCCAAACGTTAGGTGGTATGTTGCGCACTATTGAACCAAGCAAGCAAACAATATTGACCGTCTGTGCGTTGACAGTGTAAAGAGCACATTCCACCGATTACGTTGCACTGTCGCCATAAAATAGCACTGATCCTAGATTCCGATCCTGTTCTGCCAGTTCCTGAGGCTCAGGTAAGATACCGAACGCACATATGCTTCTTCGTACGTGAGCCTTGAGCAAATTAGCAGGCCGCTGATACACATGAAAACCTACAGCAAATAAGAACAGCGAGTTCGACCCGTCCCGTGATCCAAAGGGGCTTTACCTTTTTGTTTCAGCGGAAGAAACCACAAACCATCGTCTCCAATTTCTGTGGTCAAAAAAAGCAAACCGAACCGCCCCACACAACCCCCCCCCCCCGCCGGCGGGCCTTGGGGATCTCATCATCACCAAGGCGGGAACGGGAAGGAAAGAGAGCGGCAAAGAAAAACCTCCCCCTCTCTCCTCCTCGTCTCCTCGCGGCCCCGAAGGGAGAAGGAAGAAAAGGAAGGGAGGAGGAGAAGAAGAGAGGAAAAGGAGGGAGGGTTGGGCTAATGGGGGGGGGGGGAGACGGGAGAGAGCACAGGAGGGGCTGCGGCACATACCAATCAGTCACCAACTTTCTATTTTAAAAAAATGAAAAATGTGGAAACGAAACGATACTTAAAAAAACAGACCGGGAAGTGTTAAGAGAAGAGAGAGAGAAAAGGGGGGCCACCGGCCCCTACACAGGACACAAAAGGTTGAAAGCACGTACGAGTCCGACCGAAAATAATTCTGCGGGTGTGTGTGTGTCATTTTTCACCGGCTCGCTCACCGGAATTGATGAGATTACCTCAGCACAGCAAAGCAAGCAGCAAACCCTCCTCCTCGCTCTGAGAGAGAGAAGCCACCCCCCCCCTCCACCCTTCCCTGCGGTGCGGTGCTGCGGTGGTGGTGGGGCAGGCGGTGCGGGCGACGGGTCCAGGAAGGGAGGAGAAACACGCCCCGTCCCCGGCTCACCACGCTGGGTTAGGCAAGAGATAAAATAGAAAAAAAAAAGACAGGGAGAGAGGACCACGTAAAAATTGCGCTAATTTGACACACCGGTCCGGTCAGGAAAGGGGAGAGAGAGAGAGAGAGAGACCCCTCCCTCTCCTCCACTTTCTCTTGTCTGCCTGCCCAACCGTCGTCGACACTCACACAACGCAAACAGGAGAAATACTTAAAAAAGGAAAGTAAAAGGAAAAAAATGGGCAAAGATTAAAAAATAATCGAATCGGAAAAACTCGCAAGGATTGAAGATAATAAACGAAGAAAAAATACAAACCCCAAGGCCGGCAGGAACGGTGGTGTCTTCAGGACACACTTACAAAACTACGACACATTTCCCACTTTTCTCTCATTCCTCCCCACTCCCCAACCGAACCCCAAAAACTCCTCTACAACGATCGGTACTAAATAATAGGGAATTCTAATCACCAAGGGAAAAATACCAATGATTTCTTGTCTTTGGACGCGCGGGAAGCGAGGGCCCGGGTAGAGAACACCTGGGAATTGGGCGGGTGATGCCCGGATCAAGCTCTCGGATCAGAAGAACATCACCCAAAAAGTAAGAGAGAGAAGAGAGAGAACAAAGATAGATTAAAAAAAAATAGAAACCCCCAGGGAACGAAATACACCAGAAAAAAGCAATGAAATCAAGCAAAAGCGAAGGAAGGTGATGAGACCACCGGTCCCACCAGCTCGGGCCGCGTTGGGACCCGTCCGGACACTGCGACAATCCACCCATCCACCCGTGCGGGGCCCAGTCACTCACTCACTCACTCACTCACACAGACAGACAGCCAACACAGCGCTGTTTATTGTTCGGTCCTCCCAGTCAGTCACAGTCCGAGCTATCCTTCCTTCAAAGCAATACACCGGGCCAAGATTAGTGAGAGAAACAAAAGACTGGCCAATGCAGCCAATGGGAGAAAATCCTCCCGAAGCCATCGACCGAAGACGGCGCATAAAAAGAGAAACGGAAAATTGGGTGGTACTACTACCCCCGGGGGGGGGGGGGGGTTGGGAGAGATGATAGAGAGAGTGGAGGGTTTGGCT
>PDIP01000022.1:355466-380795 GCA_002811645.1 Corallochytrium limacisporum
TGGTTCAAGTCATGGTGGTAATAGATGCTCATATTTAATTTTTTTGTACGACTACGATGTGTTCAATGTCAAGCCAAAGTCAAAATAGTCCATTTTTGAGAGTAGCAGGGACTCTTCGTTTGAATCAGCTATTGAAATATTTTTTTATGATTGTTAAAAAGAGCAAAATATAATGAAATAGAATACAATCAATATAAATTATTATACAATCAAGATTGAAAAAGATCCTCGGGAGTCAAGTTTTTCGGAGTTTTGACCCTGACATACCAGACAGAGGGTGGTATTTTTTTTTAATCTTTTGGCTGGCGATCTCCCCTTGTGACCTCTCTATAGAAACCAGAGGGGACGGGTGGCATTCCCAAAAAAGAAAATCAAATCAAGAAGAAAAAAAAAGGAAAACTAAAGAGAGAAAAAGAAAAGTGGACTCCCTGCTCACTATTACCCGTGCTCAGCACGTCCGGACCGGTCGCGCGTCCACAAGCACAGGAACAAAAACAGACATGGACAGAGCAAAACAACATCCATGATAAAATATTCCGTATATTATAAATCAAAATATTCAGCAATGTTGTGTTATTTAAACCCAATATTTTGAAATATATAAGTACTCAGTATATTATATTTTGCAGGTGCGCAGCCTACGCAACCGCCGTGCCTTACCCCTTCAAGCAAGTGTGCATGATATGGGAAGGAATACGAACCACCTCTCCCCCCCCCGCTTCCCCGATGCCACCCGTGTCCGTTGCTTGTCTCCTTTGTTCAGTACTGACACACTGGCCGGGCGCATCTGGGATGTGCCCCTGCCTGCCCGCCTGTGCTATGATTGCGCTCTCCCCTTCATCGCCACAGGGGGCCCTCTCTGACTGTCGCTCATTTTCCCCGGTATTTTTGTCTTCCTTTTTTTTCCGGTTTTCCTTTCCGTTTTTCTTCAATTTCAATTTCCTCGGAAATCCTTTGCAAAAGGGAGGAGCCATACCGAAAGTACGGCCGCAAAAAAAGGGAATGTTGATGAGGTGCCAAGGAGGGAGGGAGAATTGGAGGGGGGGCCGCACCACAGGAAAGCAAAAACCAAAACCAAAATCCCTCCCGTCTCCCCTACAAGCCTTCTTCTCTGTAAGAAACCAATGAGAAGGAATTCCTCCCCCCCCTTTCTTTTCTCCCACCACCAATTTTTTATTGGGTCTCCAGACAGCCTCCTCCCCTTTCACCACCACGAACAGAGAAAATGACACTCTTTATTAGTACGGAGTTCGCTTGAATTTTTTCGTTAACTTTGCCGGCGTAATTTCTTTGCTCATGTCGACCGGCCCGCCACGTACAAAACAATAAATACGGCACCATGGCTCACAACACGGCCAGGTGTGCCGAACCGGGAAAAGTCACAGCAGCAGCAGTCTGCGAACCCAACCAACCCCCCCCAAAAAAGCCAAACTCCCCACACCAACGAAGGAGCCCTACTACTGACGCTCCCTCTCTCCCCCTCCCTCCACCCCACACGAAACGACGCCCTTATTCCTTTATACCTGTGCTGCGCATTACGCAATGGATCACATGGAACCGATTTGATCCGTCGATTGAGAGAGGAGAGTGGGCACCCCCCCCAATTCAAACACAACAAAACAAACAACCACGACGGAAGGAGCCAGCCACAACGGAAGATAAACACAGCAACCCCCACAAAGAGAGAGTCAATTCTCTCTCCCTCTCCCGCTCCCTTTCCCAACGAAGAAGACTGGAGAGGTGAAGGCAAAGGCGGTCCCGAGGGTTAATAGCCAAGGCTGTAAGAACGACAACGGGGAAACATAAAGCTCTCATGACAAGAAAAATACAAGTACAAAGTACATAGAAACGGAAGAAACAGGGGCAAGGAAAGGCCCTTCTCCGGTGGAGTGGGAGCGCTAGGCGAAGGAAGGGAACGGGCGGGGGGGGCGAATATCACGCGCTCCCCCCCCCCCCTCCGCCCCTTCTTTCTCCCCAGGAGCCCAGAACGGGACTGGTTTTTTCTGTTTGTTTTTCTAATTGTACTTGGGGACTGCGCCTTGTCTTGAGTGCCTGACCGAGCGGGGTAGTGGAGCCGATGACACCTGCTTCACAAGGGGTCGCGGTCATGCACGTATACACATCTGCAGGACGGTTCCTGTTGGACAGCAAGTAAAACAAAAGTACAGCATGGTATATGTGGTCGATTCGTCAGTCTATCATCAAGATAAGCGGACATCACCTGTTCACATGCCGATCACGAGATGATGTAAGTGGACTTCGGTTTGATACATCATGAGTTCATACAATGTCTTTCTTTCCCCGTTAGGAAAGTATACATTACCCTTCGTGGGGAGGATGGGTGTATCCATGATGATACGATCAGCGTATAGGAATGCTCGCACTGCGGATGACTAGGACATGACCTGAAGACAACCACTGTAGCCTGCGGCACACACACACACACGCACACACACACACACACACCCACATACCCTTCCAATGATCGTCAATGGCAATCAAGTAATTACACAATGGTCTCCGGATATAGCAAATTGTCACATTACCAAACGAGGCAAGTCATTGGCAAGATCAGCAAGGGAGGTCCAATCTATTGGGTGTAGAGGGTCATGCTGATTGCATGGTCAAAGACCGGCCCCGCCTCGGTGCTGCACAACAAATCCGCCTGCCACGATCCCAGTGAGCTCCCAACACCGGCCCATCCCCAACCTTGAAATCCCTCCACATAATTCAAATTAAATATACGGACTCCAAATCCCATTTCGTGTCCCCTGCGAAAGGGGGGCCTGTTTTTCTGTGTAGCTGGACGGGTGTTGCGTGTGTGTGAGCAATGGGAGGCCGGGAGGGGCACGCACTCTTGGCGGAGAAAGGGGGGGGGGGGCAAACTCTCTCCCACCTCTTTTCTTGCGCTCGGGCTCCCCACAGCGCCCCGCCTTCTCCCCCCATTACTCACTCACGTGTTGGCAAATTTCTGGGCAGGCTTCAACGGACCTGTTTGCTGGATTGGATGTTTGCCCGACAAGAACCCAGTCGTTGGATACTGTGTGTTCATCTTATAGCCAGAGAATTCTTGTCAATGGATGAACGGATATGGACCAGTGAATGGCATGATCTGGAAGCATTGCTTTGGCCGATTTGTCACTAAAAGGTATGATGGAGAGGCGGGTGTTCCGAAGGATGGACATTTCTAGGCAGGAGCATAGCTGTCAATAACCGGAGATGTTTTGGAGTAGTTGTATTAACTATGGTCTGACTGAATTTGCATTGTAGTCTAGAACATTTGTTTCATACATGGTGCCAGAATAAGAAAATAAGACCATGAGTCTAGCTCAACGATTCAGCCGACTGCCACTGCGGTCAGCAGGGTTTGCCACTGTGCCAGTGCTTCGGAGTTTCGTTCCACAGCGAATTGCATTACATCCGCATCGGGCGATCGCCATGGCAGCGCGTCTACGCAACAATGGCATACCACCTGGTCGTCCCGGTCCTTCGGGTACGGGTCCAATGGGTGCTGGTGGTAGGGCTCCTCCTGCTGGCGCACAGGGTGCCTATCCTCCAGGACAGCAGCAGCCACCTCAGGGACCAGGAGCGCCGCCAGAGAACGACGGAGTCATCGTTGACGGCAGTGGGCGCAAGATCGAACACGCGCCGAAGGACCCCAAATCGTCAGATGACACAACATTGGGAGCTCAGCAGGCGGGAGGAAAACCTAAGCCACGGATTCCAATGGTAGAGCTTGATCCGTCAAATATAAACGCCATTCTGAGCGGGCGCAAGGAGCCCGTTCTGCTCTTTGGCTACGTCGCCAACCACGGCCCGTCTGTGGAGGCGGAAAACCTTGTGCGTCAGTTTGTTAGCGGTCTCGGAGGGCAGGTCATTATTGGACGCCTGAACGTTCAGGCGCAGCAGATGCTCGCGCAGCAATTGCAGATTCAGTCTGCACCAGTTGTCTACCTGATCCACCAGGGACGGATGTTGGATCGCTTCGCGGGACAGCCTCGGGAAATGCCAGCTTTCTTGCAACGCATCCAGCAGATGCTCGGGATCAAGCGCGAACGGACGGTAGCAGACATGCTGGAGGAGGCCAACTCGTTCCGCCTGCAAGGGAACTACGGCCAAGCGGATGACGTGTTCAATGCCATTGTCCAGCACAAGGACTCCAGCGATCAACAGCGGGCCCAGGCGCTGGCTGGCGTGTGCCAGTGCAAGGCCATTACCGGCGACATCGCGGACGCGCGAACATTGCTGACGGAGCTCAAAGAACAGTTTAAAGCCGCGCAGACGTTGCCCGAAGTCAAGGAGGCAGTCGCGAGCGTGGAATTGGCTGAGGACGGCAGTGGGGTTGATGTAGCCGCGCTAGAGGCGCAACTGGCCAATCTTGAAGGGGCTGCCAAGAATCAAGCCCTCTACGACCTGACTATTGGTTATTTTGCTTCGAATCAACCGCAGAAGAGCCTGGAGACGATGATTGCCCTTACCAGGGCGGACAAGAAATGGAACAATGGAGCGGCAACTCGCGTTGCAAACAGACTGTTCAGTGCCCTGCCCAAAGATGCGGATTATGTCAAGGAGTTCCGCAAGCGATTCAAAAACATGCTCTACCTGTGAAGCATGTAGACCATGAATACGATTCCCAGCTCAAGAGCGACTAAGGAGAGCTTGCGTGCACCCGCAACAGAGTCGAGGACCAATTCCCCGCTTCTACTATTAAAGGATAGAATGCACCGTACAAATGGTTTCTATTATATATACATGCTCAGATTCGAATTCGGGTCCCTCTTGTCCTTGTCAGATACCAACCGTGAATTGCACTTGGACGTTTGGGGCTTGCGGAAGCAAATAATTGAGAGGCAGATTTAAACAATTTAGTGACTAACACCGTTTACTTACTTGTTCACCTGACGCTGAATGTGGCTCAGGAATTCATGGTAGCTCATGACGTTCTGCGCACGGTCCTCAACCATTTGTGCCAGGAACAGCTGTCGCTGCGGATCCTCCTCGCGCATGACGTAGATCAGGGCGTGGTAGCCGCTTGATTCGGAACGGATCTGTGCAAGGATATTGCGTACGCGACGGTTGAGGTCATTGTCAAGGGCCGGCAGGCCGACCATGTTCGGATTCATCTCCATGTAGCTCGATACACCGAGCAGGTCGCGAATTATGTCCCCGTTCACGTTTCTGCTTACCCATAGGTACATGGCAATGCCCGTGTCAAGCAAAAACACGCCGGAACGATCTAGATTGGCTGACGTTAGAGCCAGGCGCGGGGGCATGATAATCCGTCCCGTGCGCTCGTCCTCGGTTCCGATCTGTTCTGGCAGGTTATGTAAGGCGTACATGTGACCGTAAATGTACCTCAATGCCATCTTCACTGGTAGAATCTTGAACAGCATCATCGCGTAGGCACGGTGGTCCAGGCCAACGTTGCCACCCTGGCGGAACGCTGGGTGCTTCAGTAGGGCCAGCATGTACATAGCGAATGGCACCATGGACTCAGGACAGCTCAATTGCGTGTTCACGCCACCTGCAACCTCCTTGCGGAAGGCGGAGAGGGAGTCACTCACAGCATTGATAATGGCTTCCCGAGCATCCTGGAGCTTCGCATTGAGTGCGCGATCCACGGCCATGGACGCAAGCAGACCGACGCTACAGTTGACGTCGAGGGCGTTGTAGACATCGGCGGCAACAGTAGTGACATTGCAGGCCAAGGTGTGCACTCGGATCCGGCGCTCTCCGTTGGTCGCAGTGTAGAGCAGAGCGCACTGGAAGCAAACCTTGTCAGCAGAAGTCAATGGTTCGTCAATGGTTACGTTGATGTAGTACGCGTTATCGGGCGTGACGGTGGGAAGAGCAAGCAGGTCGGTCGACCGCACAAAGAAGTGACCGTGGAAGCCGCTCAGGGTCATGCCCTTGGAGCAACGCACGCGCATTACGGCCTCCAAACCGAGAGGGCGGCTGAGGTAATGGCGGAATTCTTCGCAGAACTTGCGCTTCATGTCTGGGTTGCGCTGCTGGTGGAACCCAGGGTAGTAAAAGCCCGTACCAGCTGAATACTTGGCCAGGGCCGTGATCGTCGCGAGGTCGGTGTACTGACCGCTGAACAGGAATGTGTCCACTCCGACCTGCTGGCGACTGGCATCCACCGCAGACTTCTTGTAGAAATCGGATGCGGGCTGCAGATGGGTCATTTCCATACCATTGCCACGCTTCGAAGGGTCGTCCCGGTTCTTCAAGGCTCCCACTCCAACAGTCGGGAGGCCCATCTGGAAGACACTGATGCGACCACCTGTGGTGCCAATCAGCTTCTGTGCGGCCATCAACGCCGGTCCCAGTGCACTGTTAACATCCATGGTTCCCTGGAACATGGTGGGGAGCCTGTCGAGCAGAATATCGATGATTTCCCGGCTTTCCTTTAGGTTCACCATCAAGTCCTCCGGCGAGGGCAAGAATACGTCCTGAATATCCGGCACAACATACTGTTGAGGGGCAGTGGCAGTGGCGCGCAGGTTGTAGAAGTGCACGCTGCTGTCGTAGGTGATGAAACCAATGTTGCGACGGTTGTCTCCTGGAATGTTGTCGAGCTGCTCCTTGATCACATTGGCCACGGCGGAAACCACACCGGCTTCCACAGATGCGTAGCTTACGTCGATGAGGAAGAGGCAGACGGTGGGCTGTGGCGGACGGATCATGTACTCGCTGGGAGCAATGTACTCCACTGTGCCACTGTTAAGTTCTACGCGACTGTTGCGGTCAATATACTGCCGCGTCTGTGGATGGTAATCAAACTCTGGAGGAAAGTCGTTCGGTCGGTAGCAAATGCAACAGCGCCATCTCCGTCCCTGGTCGAAGAACTGCACAAAGGGGTTGAGATACGTGCGGCAGGCTCGGCACCGAATAATCTGGGTCGTCGTGATGGCCTCAAGGTCCGCGTCCTTCATGGGCTTGAACGGATGCAGGTACAAGCCAAACGGCACCTTGGACTTTGCCAGCAAGGAGGCTGTCTGCGGTACGTTCTTGAGGGTGCAAGTCATCATGCTCGGGTCCACGTTGCGGTCTTCCAGTTCGGGGGCCAGAGTGCGGGCGGAAGTGTCTGTTTCATACTCTGGCATCGGCTTTTTGACGGCGAGGAGGTTGATACCACCGACGCCACCCCCCATCTGAGGCTGCATGCCCATTGGGGGCATCATTCCCGGAGCGGGGGCCATGCCAGGACCCGGGGGCATACCTGGGGCGGGGGCCATGCCAGGAGCACCACCCATCATTCCCGGCTGTTGTTGGGGCGGAAAACCACCCGGAGCACCTGGAGGAGGCATCTGACCCGGAGGAGGCATTTGACCCGGAGGAGGCATTTGACCTGGAGGAGGCATTTGACCTGGAGGATGGATTCCGCCGAACTGCTGTTGTTGTTGTGGAGGCTGCTGCATTCCTGGAGCGGGCATCTGACCCGGAGGAGGAGGACCACCGTACTGTTGCTGCTGCTGCTGCTGGAGAGGTCCACCAGGCGAAGGCATTCCCGCTGATGGAGGACCGCCCGGCTGCTGCTGACTAGTGATGTTCATCTGGCCCATTTGCTGTGTCATTTGTCCCATGGCACCACCAGGAGGTCCCGCAGGTGTAGCACCTGGACCAACCGAACCGTTTGGCATACCTCCTGGAGGTGCACCAGCCGGGGGTTGTCCAGGGTAGACACGACGCTGCGGCTGTTGTTGCTGACTCGGAGGTCCCGAAGGAGGGCCACCGGCACCTGGGAGTGCCGCTCCACCCGGTGGTGGCGCCGCAGGCTTCTGACCGAAAGACCCAGGTTGTGGCGGACCGCCAGGGGGAGGCATGCCCCCTGGGGGTCCTGCTGGCCTGGGTGGTGTGCCGGCCATCGGCGGTTGTGCCTGCTGCTGCGGTGGCTGCTGCTGGCCGGGGTAGCCGTAGTTCTGGCCGGAGGGTCCTGGTGGAGGCGCGCCTGCTCGCGGCGGCCCACCGGGGGGTGGTGGCCCACTACCGTACTGTTGCTGTGGTTGTCCCGGGGGTCCTGCAGGAGGTACACCATAGCCTGGCTGCTGTTGCTGTCCCGGAGGTGGTGCACCGTAGCCTGGCTGCTGGGGTGGATATCCTTGGTTCTGCATTGTTTTGATTGTCTACTGAAAGCAAACGTCCCAGTTAACACCCTGGACTGCTGCTATGGTTAATATATGATCTATCTCTCAAAGACTATATCTCTCCTCTGTCAAGTCAATATGTCTTACCAGACATTCATATTGATTGACTCCGAACTCTAATCACACTAGTATTCTTCTTTTCCTTGGAATGCTTTGGAGGAACCCAAACCTCATAAACAGATTATCCCAAACTCGTCTCTCGGCAAAGTTTGAGAGTGCCTTGCTTCAACTGAAATACCATTTTTCCTATTTATCACATAGTACTACGGACGACGCTTCCGGACTTTGCCAAGCCACACGCCACGTACAGTATCGGCGTTTGGTCTGCAACTTCGGATGCCACTGGCCTGTTTCCTGTGGACGTTAGCCACGAGACTCACAGATTCTCGCTCCGTTTCCTTTCCGACCCCAGCGCCTCACCCTGCCTGCCCACCAGCACCTGCACAAAGTCAGAACAGTAATACTGGTAAACATACTGCGGTGAAGCACCACGGTGCGCTCAGGGGGGTGCCGAAGAAAACAAAAACAAAAAGGGGACGAGGAGGAGAGAAAAATCGGAAGCGAGACTCTGAAAGGGAGGGCTCCCCGGGGGGGGGGAGAGAGAGACTGAGATGGTAAGAAAAAACGAAAAATATCGAGAACGGTTCGGGACGGAGCCCAAGCTGCCAAGCCAGGGTAAACTTGCGGAGTTAAAAAAGGACTCCCGTTTAACACTGCGAACAGTCTAAGTTTTGTTTTTAATCTTCTTTCGCTGGGTCCCGGTGCCTCCGCACTTTTCCCACTGCTCTGCTGGTGTGGCTTGGGGAGGTAACGAAGAGCAAAATTGCCGCTCCGGGCGGAGAGTGTTGATCCAGTGATGCGGTACTTACAGAGTCGGACGGAGCCGCGCCAGAAAGTCAAACTTTTGCCGGATTTTGTCCGGAACAGGTGGAACCTGAGAAATGTGTTATTTCTGCGCATATCTATGGACATGTGAAATTCCGTATATCATATTTAATACATTCTTATATTGTAATGTGTCTTGGGTAGAACAATAAGTATATCATAAGCCCACCAGACTGCTTTGTTGGCAACAAATGGTTCCGCTTTCCCTAACCTGTATTTATAACTGAACCCCAATAACATAATGAAAGGGATTAAACCAACAAACCAAAACCAGCATCGAAGACGATCGGCAGGACCTCTTTGCCCCCCCTGCCAGGCGTTCCCCCTCCTTTTCGCTCTTGCCCTCAATGGAAGGAGTTGAACAGGGGGGCGCAAGGTGAAATGGTCCCCCTTTCACACAGACCTCTCGGTGACCCGTCCTAAAGGCGCCTGGCGTATGAAAATCTGATGAGGCGGCCTGGCCGCCCGCCCCTAAGTCCCCCAGGTCTAATTCGCACACCTCAGCCAGAAGCACAAAGGAAATTCTATCTGGAGAATACACAAAAATGGTACCGCGCACGGGTTGGCGGTTCTCGCTGCAGATATAAGCCGATATCAATTGATTTATAACCCGCACCATGTCAACCATTAACACCTGAAAAGACATTCCCTCCAAGGCGTTTTTTTCGCTTTCCTTCACCCAACCGAGATGTCATCTGTGCCTGGAATCCGTGGAGAAGTAGCATTCCCCGAAAAGGGAAAGTTTCGCTGACTTGGCCTGCAAACCTCACCGATGCCGGCAACAGTGGAGCCTTGCGACGGTGCCGTGTACATACTGAACGGACCGCGAAGGGGTTTATTTTCAACAAAACAGTCTTATTAATGTAGTGGCAGTCTGTGTACCATCCAATGGCAATTCAACACAGTTGACAGAAATTTGGTAGGCCCCGCAAATTGTGACGGCGCCATTGTGCACAGTTGAGGTATTTTGGGGTCTTGTAACATTTGACTTATACGTGTTGCATGGGAAGAATTGAAAGAACAGACACCATGATTGCAGAAGACATGACTGCAGATAGCATATCTTTGAGTGTACGTGTGTGCCAGGCTAAGTCATTGCGTAAGGCAGACATTATGAGTAGTGATCCGTACGCCAAGGTCATTGTTGGAGAGCAAGACTTCAAGACTAAGGTGAAAACCTTTACTTGTAAGCCCAAATGGGACGAGCAGTACACATTTGCGACGGTCGACAGTGGTCCACTACGAGTTGAGGTGTGGGACCATGACGATGTTAGCGCCGATGACCTGTTGGGTGTTGTGGAATTCAAAATCAATGAGATTGCCACCGACGGCTATGAGAAGAAATGGTATCCGCTTGAGGATCCGGGCCGCAAGAAGCAAAAAGGGGAAATTGAGCTTGAAATCCGGAAGCTTTGGGTATGACGAATCCCATAGGCTAACAGGTTCTAAAAACTCAGGCACACAAGCGAACGCTATTCTGCACGCAAGTAATTTGCGACGAAGACAAATCAGTAATAAAACATTCATTATCATGGGGTGGATGCAAGATGATACCCTGTAATGGGCAGACTACATAACCAGTCCAAAAAATATAGTCGGTCGCTTCCAGCGCTCGGAACAAACGAGTACATCGCAAACCGAGGATTTTTCACAATAGCTCGAGGTGTCGGGTCCGAACAATTTCGTTGCGGGTTGACCGTCTTACCCATTTCCTCAGGCCCAAAGGGAACCGGGAAAATAGACCCCCCATATTCATTGGTTGGTAAATGGGAGTCTATTTTTCCGACTCGCCTTCGTGTTTGGGTGGGACTCCAGTGCTCGTCGCGCGCGAAAGGTTTCGCCGAGTGCGCAGGATTTGGCACGGGCAAGGGAAGAGCTAGAAGAGCTAGATAGAGCTGAACTCTAGAGCTAACTCTTGAGACGTTACCCAACCATTGACAACCTTGTGCTGGTATGCCCCGTAATGACCACGTTCCTAATACATCTTGCAATATGACCTAAGTACACCACAGTGGATCTACAGAAGATAAAGACCATGAGACTCTCGCTGGCGAGGTTACGGGAAGTCGTTGACGAGGGAACCGTCAGGGACTCGCATTCCATTCTACACAATGGTGGATCACTTGCAGATAAAGACAAGTTCACTGATGTCGAGGAAGAAGTTGTTGCTACATACAAGAAAATCTTGCGGACGCTTTCGTTGAACCACCACCGCTTCACTGCCTTCATGAGCTTCCAGTCATTTACGAAGCTAGAAGTCCTCCACTTACAGTTCAACCAGCTTCGGTCCTTAAAGGGAATTGGTAGCCTAACGAAATTAAGGGAATGTCTGGTAGGCGGAAATAAGATAAAGTCGGTACCCATAGAATTGGGACGGTTACAGAAATTGGAAAATCTCGGATTGGAGAACAACCAGTTACTCGATGACTTACCAACAGTTGCAACAGTACTAAAGAGTTGTCTGGCGCTCAAAACGCTATCTATGAAAAGGAATCCGTGTATGGAAGGAAGGGCTGGCATGGCAGTCAGTAGTAAACGGGACTACCTTATCTGGATGCTACGGACAGTGACCAATCTGGATGGAGAACCAGTCACGGAGGAGCAGAGGCAGACCGCAGACAAGACATATCGGCATGCGGACCCGTCACAGGCTAGCCGAAAGGTCATGAATTCGTTGGAAACAGAAAATCAAAATCTCAAGGCCCAAATTGATGATGCATTAGATAAGACCAGCAGCAAGGAAATGCAACTTACTGCTCTGCGAGCCAAGGTGTCAGAATACGAAGCCAGGCTCAAAGAAGAGCAAAACAGAGTCAAGGTACTAAAACAGCAGCTCTCCAGTGAGCATACGGCGCTGACGGATGCCATTGATCGAATTGCCGTCTTGGAAGAGGTCCGGATCACAGGAGAGACAATTCGATCCGCGCAAGAATTTGCCAGAGAGTCTACACCGATACCTGGGAAAACTGAATGGCAAGAATCGCGGGAACTCTTCTGCACACGTATTGTTGAGCCCCTACTGACTGCGGCAGAGTATGCATGCGCATGTATTCCATCTGCTAGATTGGTGTCCACAGGTTTGCGTGACAAGTTGTCCTTGCCACAGACTGACTTACATCAGGCATTCGATTTCTTGCCACCCCTGCCGTCGTTTGAGAATAACCTGACCACTTTGGATGATGCTCTTAAAGAAACGGGACAACTTAGTGCTTGGCTTTGTGATGCGATGTTGCGACACAACCGCGTCTTTCAGGAACTCCATACTGAAGTTGTAAGCGCAGATATAGTCACCCCAGGGCATGGCGCTGCGAATGAAAGACAGATCGAACACTTGAACCAGCAGATGAACACAGCAACAAATGAGATGGATAAGCTGTCCTCTGAGAACGAACAGCTCGTTCGGGAAACAGAAACCCTCCGAAGGGTAAATTTACAGTACCGAGGCCAAATTGAAGCCCTGGAAAAGGTTGTTCTTGTCCGAAAAGGGGACCCAATACCAAATCCCAGCCGCACGAGAACGTGTGGAGTCCAAGTGATGGATAATAGGGAGGAGCTGGAGACCAGCATGATGCAACCGGAAGACAAGCGAAACGTGGCCCTTACTCGTCGTTGGACCAATGTGGCGCGAGAGGCAGAGGAACGGGCCCAAACTTGTCGGTCTGAGGTAGCGCGTCTGGAAGAGGTTCTCAGAGCTCGGCACCAAGAACTGGCAGAGCTGGAGGGGAGCATGCGCAACCTTGAATCCAGCGCTGCGAAAGCGACCGAGTCCTTTGACACCTACTCACAGCACATGCAAAAACTCGAGGAGGACATTCGAGGCCAGGAAGGGCAACTTGAGTCTATGCGCACCAATGAAGCTGTGCTGCAGAGATCGATTAACACACTGCAGCAAAGTCAACGCGACTGTATGGACCAAGCGACCCAGGCAGCAGAGCTCCTCCACCGCGTTCACAGTGCTATACACCATCTCTCTGCGCGTGACCCGCGCACTTTCCGGTGCCAGTGTGGCCTACGAGAAAACGATGGACCTCTAGAGATCCCCATTGTAAGTGTGGCACGTTGTCTGCACGGCAATCTAACGACCTGTCGCAGCGCTCTGGAAGAGTTCACAGCGAAGGAAGCCACTGCCAAGGATTCTATTGAGCGCCTTGAATCCGTTCTTGCCCTTAAGACGCAGCAGAGGGACAGCCTCGAGGCCGAGATGGGTCGCCTGACCCAAGCGGTGCGTAAGCAAGAAAGTAAGTACCATCGAATCGAAGACAAAGTGCAGAAGGAATACAATCTGCACCAAAAAATGCAACGGGTGCTACAGGAGACAACACGAACTTTGGCCAACTCCCCGGTGTCGGCAGGTAAACCCAGCCGTTCCAGAACACAACCATCCCTTGCGCTGGAGGACTTGGACGGCAACGACGACAGCGACGCTGAGAACATTACTGGCAGCAACATCAGAAATGAGGGCTTTGATGCCATACTCGAGGAAGCTGATCGTGTACTAAGTCGGTCCTTGTCCCGGCAGCAGTATTGAAGGGAATAGGGAAGTGGAGAAGGTGCCCTGTCTGGAACCTCACCAGCTGGGGTGTGCGGAGCCACCCCCGCCCCGCCCCGCCCTCTTTTTTCCCTGGGAAGGGTTTTCGGGTAGTGGGAGGGTGCGGGTCCCGCGTCGCGTGGGGGGGCCGACATGAGCCTCTTCCTAGCCTAGCAGCTGGTTTGCACTGTACCAAATGCTGGTATTTCAGCACTGCTGAATGTCTTTAGCATAAACAATTACGTTAATCTGTGAATAGAAGAGTGTCGCGTGAAAGCCTGGGAAACAGAGGCGCTGTGAGTGGATAGAACCAATGTGAGCGGAATCTGCTGTGTTTGACTTGACTACGAACACAATAAACATTCACAACAGGAACGGGTTTTGTTGGCAGCGCACTTGCCATTGCCAGCACAGAAAAAAATGGAGCACGTACCAAATATTGTCGCTGCTGAACACGGGGCCAAGAGGCTCCTGTCTAAACTGATGCGGAAGGACGGTGCCTCTCCGGACGAGGTTCCAGCGATGCCGGACTCAGAGCCGAAGCGCAGAGCGGGCAGCGCATTGAAGGCAGCCGATCATTCCACAGCATCACAAACTAATCGCGAAGATAAACTAGAGAAACGAATAATTACTACCAAACACCGTCGGGTCCTTGACCTGGCCAAGTCCAAACAGGACCAGTCAAAGAAACGAAAGGAGCGGTCTGATGACCGTGACCGATCAGGGAGTGTGAACGATCGCTACAAGCCAGTAGAAGAAGAAGAATCGCGTGGTGCCATGTTTAGGACGAAAAAACAAAAGACCACCACCAGTCTGGCAGCAAAAGCCATTTCAGTTGCAACCACAGCATCATCGGCTACAAAGCATGTTTGCGCGGCCACGGCAGGCACGGGGCTAACGAAGGGGCAGAGAAAACGGCTACGAGAGAAGCGCAAGAAGCTGGAAGCACAGCATCGTGTGGCCACGGAAGCACAAGAGGAAGATCTAACTGTGGCTAATAACAGTAACAAAGACGAAGGGAAGGAACCTAATGCAGAGGACGAGGAGAAACACGATGGTGGCGACATAGAGGCTGGAGAAGGATTCCAGGGAGGCTGGGGATATTTCGATAACGATGACGATGATGGTGAGGAAACCAAAGCTGATGGTAAAGAGACCTCGGACAAGACCGTCGCAGAAGATCAGAAGAACCCATTCACGTCCAATGGCAGTGACCACCCGGTGGAACAGGCCGCCACTAACAAGAGCAACAAGAACAGGAAGCGACATCGCAAGAAAACCCGCAGCCGCCAGAAGAACATTCGCAAGGACACGCGGCCAACCCACCTGAAGCCCAATTATCTGCCGGTGCGAACTAAGATCGCTGGCCCGAGCAGTGCCACACACAGAGACTGAGATGTGCCTGGCCCACTCCACTCTTCTTCCCCCCCTCCCTCCGGCCCGAGCCCGGGCTTGGATTAGTGTTAAAGAAAATCTTAAATTCGATTGAACTTGAGACCGGTACCTGTGGTCTGCCGTGTGATCCCGCGTGGTTGTAATTTGGATTCATGTGTACACCTGGATGGTATGTGACGATAGACTGGTCTTTTATCTCTCTGTTGTTGACATTGCGCAGAAAATGATAGACATGTAACTATATGGACAGTATTTTAACCTCTAGAAAGCGAGCCTGAATCAATCTACCATGGCATGAGTTTGGCATGGGTGTGGTTTGGATCTAGAGCAACCTGCGATCAAGATTTCGCATTTAGACTTAGAAAATTGCATTCTTTGAATCATGGCTACAGCTGCCGTGCTATCAGAGCATGCTGGTAAGGAACGGGCTGCTAAGGCAGCTCAGAAATTCCATGATCTTTTGGATCTCGAATTCGCAGAAGAAGTTGCCCAGACTCAGGAGATCCATGAGATCCTGTCCAATTCTGAGCTCAAAGCTCGAGGAATCGTGTTGTACCCTTTAGCACTTGCAGGCACTCGTACAGTTATGGGCGGTAAAATAGAATTGAGTATCGACTACGCCGGCGGTGACACGGCGGCTATAACGGCGCGGCGGCAGAGTGCGAAAGCCTCTGCAGCGACGAATCAGTCGAAGGGCAGTAGAAGCGCTGGCCGAAGCAAAGGGGTGAGAGCAACAAAGAACAGAAAGGGCGCCGGCAGCTCCGTTGCGACGAAGAAGAGTGCAGCTGGCGGAGGTGGTGGATCCGTGTTGTACCCACCGCACAAATTCAGACCGGGAGACATAGTATCCCTTGGCCCATACTCGAAGGCTGTGAACCGGGCGATGCAAGCCGCCGCAGATGGCAGCGGCCCTGGTGTGGACGATCTGTTTGAAGTCCAGGCTGTGGTAACAAAAGTGAGGGATGACCGGATATGTGTGGTGCTGAATTCTGGAGGGAAGGGTGAAGACGATGGATCCAAAGATCTCCAAGCGCTCGACACCCTTGGCAATCTCGATGCCCTACGCATGTGCCAGGCGGCCAACGATGCAACACAAAAACGTTTAGTTCGGGCGGTGGACATGGTCTGTGGTTTGGCATCGGAGAGTTCTGGGCATCTCCGAGCGAACCCATCAGCGAGGTCTACAAAGGGTGAGGCGCAGGCGTTGCCACCGTCAGAGTCCAAGCCGTCACGTCTAGCACAGTCCGCATGGTCAAGTCCGTCGGCGCCAATCTTTGCCGCCCTATTTTCATCAGCAGATAAGACCACGGAGGCGCGTAAGTCATTGGAGTTGCAACTTATTGATCCTGCTCAGTGTTCCAGCAGCGGTCCTGAAGACGGCGACCCGGAACTTCTGTGGAATAACCCTGGCCTTGACCATAGCCAAAAGGCCGCGGTGATACACTGCCTGCGTAGTCGATTGATAGCAATGATACATGGACCTCCTGGCACGGGTAAGACAATGACCCTAGTTGAAGTTATACACCAGCTTCTGCAACGACGCAAGGATGGACATGGAAATATATTACCAGCCCATCCAGACCGCGAACCGACAGGAGCTGTTGACGGACAGCAGACTTGGCCGCTGCGGATCTTAGTCTGCGGACCGTCAAATGTGAGTGCCGACAACGTAGCGGAGCGTCTTCTGAAGCGAAATATTGTCTCACGCGACCGTTTGGTACGTGTGGGGCACCCGGCACGGATGCTCCCATCTCTGATCGACGCCTGCCTGGATGCGCAGGCCGAGCGCAGCGACTCTGCATCTCTGGCCCGCGATGCCCGCAAAGAACTAGACCGTCTGGCCAAGGAATTGGGCAAAAAGGGAGCCATGACGCGTGAGGACCGGGCTGCTGCACGTACTGAAATTAAGAATCTGCGCAGAGATTTCCGGACCCTCGATCGCCAAGCCTCACTTGAAGTCCTGGAGCGGGCGTCCGTGGTGGTCGCAACATGCGTCGGAACGCACAGCGGGCAGTTATGGCGCCTCCGAGACGCCCTGTCCATGAAGCAGGGTGCAATAGACGGAGGTTATTTCGACTATGCCATTATTGATGAAGCATCGCAGGCCATTGAAGCTGCCGCTTGGCTACCAATGCTCATGGCTAAACGTGTGATTCTGGCAGGTGATCACCTCCAATTGCCACCAACAGTCCTCTCTACCAAAGCAGAGGACAAGGGGCTTGCACGAACAGTCTTTGACCGGTTGGTTGCGCGCAAGGCCCTGAGTGACACAGTGATGCGCATGCTGCAAGTACAGTACCGCATGCACAAGAACATCGCTGAATGGAGCTCCAAGAAGCTATACCATTCTAAATTGTTTGCCCACGACAGCGTTGCGGCGCATTTGCTCTGCGGCCTGCCCTCCGTGGAGACCATTGAGGAGACGGAAACAGCTGTGTGGTTCATTGACACAGCGGGTTGTGAGCTGCGAGAGATTGATGGCGCTTCTGGTGGTGACCATAGGAGTAATGGCCCTTCCAAGAGGGCCAAAGTCCTCTTCGGTGAAGACGCTAGTCGCAGTAACCCGGGGGAGGCCGAACTGTGCATCAAGCACCTAACCACACTCTTGAAGGTTGGACTGGATCCCTCTGAAGTGGCCATCATCACACCGTACAATGCGCAAGTTGCTTTGTTGCGATCGATGGTAGCGGACGCTGTGCCGAACATTGAACCGGGCACCATAGAGATTGGCTCTGTAGATGGCTTCCAGGGTCGTGAAAAGGAGGCTGTGATTCTAAGTTTTGTGCGCAGCAACAACGACCGGGAGGTGGGTTTCCTTGCTGACATCCGGCGCATAAATGTCGCCGTGACTCGGGCCCGACGGCACCTCTGCGTCATCTGTGATAGCGAGACCATGTCCAGTAATAGTGACTTGGACTCTCTGGTGCAGCACCTCTTTGATGTTGGTGAGGTGCGCTCAGCGGATCAGTATGAGTGAAGAGGGGGGCCCGCGTTAATGATTGAAGAAAGGGGACCCGCGTTGGGTGCGCCTGCAGGGGGAATCAGATTACTGTTCGGACCACTTGGGGTGTGCAAACGATTGGATGGTCATCTCCAAATTTTCGTGTGGGAACACTCTCATCTGTTTGGAGGACTCCTTGGTTCGACAGTGAAGGAATTGTGCACACAGCCGAGGTAAATCCATGTATGTCCTTGTGCTCATGAGCCCCTTTATGCACATTGCTGCAGCTGACATGTATTTGTAGAATGGTCTTTAGGTGTTATTAATAGAGGAGATCTTTATCAGCAGCGGCGAAGTGTGGAGTGGAAGTTGCCATCCGTACACAAAGGTAATGGAGTATGACCTGGCTGTGGTCTATAATGACCTAGTCAACGGTGGGCGTACCGGCCAGTCAACGGGATACGACTCATTGCACAAGATTCAGCACTATGGCCATGGGCAAGGTCCACCAGACTTCTCCTACGCCGGCTACGGGCACTCTGAGGCCCCCATTCCTGTTCCTTCGGCCATAGAACCTACTGGTCGAAGACTCAACGTCTGTGACTATGGTCTTGTGGCTGATGGATATACGGACAACAGTTCAACACTACAGAAACTATTGGATCAGGTCGTTCAAACCAACGATGTCGTCTTCTTTCCCTCCGGTACCTATGCGCTCCGCAGCCAGGTGACATTCTTTGCGTACGCTCGCGGTCTCCAGAACATTCGGTTCGTGGGAGAAGGCCGGTGCCACTCGGTGATCTTTAGTCATGTGCGCCGCGACAATTTCCACGAGGCGGGTTTCGTGGTTCGTGGTTCAGATCCACAGACATCCTACGGCCCGGTGATAGGTACCGTTATTGGGGACGTATACGTGGCCGGATCGCATTCAGTTAAAGTTAAACGGGTCAAATCAGTGCCGAAGGGTGAGGATGCCTCCACATGGCCAGATCAGCCGAGACCGGGCGATCCGATCCTCATTCGTCAGCGCCCAAAGCGAGAACATTTTGCATCAATCTTCGGACGCAGCGCCCTGCCGAAGAATGACCAAGGATTCGGTGCCAAGTCGGATGAACTTATACTCGTCCATCTGACAGTGGAGAAAGTAGACCGGGATAAACAATCCCACAATTCCTCGGATATAGAGACTTGGCATTTCAAAGAACCGCTTCCGTACACTCTTATTGGGCATGACTTGCACAAGGACATAGCGCCAGTCGAACTGCGTGCGGCAAACTTTACTGAAGGAATAGGGTTCGATAATTTAGGGTTCGCCACAGCCTGGCGTAACTATCCAGAAGAGTTTCGTCACCACAAAGACAAAACTCATGATTTCGGCTTCAATGGCCTCTGCATTCGCAACTGCCGAAACGTCTGGGTGCGCAAGTGTGGCTTTTACGATGCCAACATTGGTCTGCTGCTCTTTGGATGCCACTGTGCGTCGGTGCTGGAAAATGTGGCCGACGGGAAGGTGGGACATTTTTGCTTCACTATCGAGTTCTCTAGCTTCGTTTTGTCAGCTTTCAATCGATCGGTGACGGACTATTGGCATGGACCGATCTCCACCAATGGCCGGGCCATGGGCTGTGTATGGCTGGACGTTCACGCCTGCTGCGACCAGCGTTGCGACTTCCATACCCGTGCCATATGCATGACCCTATTGGACAATTACCATGGCGGCACTCTAGCAGGCAATGGTGGTGCTAAGCACGACCTTCCGCACCATTGGAACTCACTATGGATCTGGAACATGACCCATAGAGCCACACGGGACTCGCATTATGACTTTTGGCCCACAGATCTAAGCCACTGGCCTCAGTCTATGTTTTCGGAATGTCACGTTGTTGGGCTACGGTCGGAACATTCAGTATCGCAGAAGAATGCGACGACTTGGGTGACGGACTGGCAATCGGAAATCCCTTCCCTTTTCTTGGCGCAGCTGGAGCGACGTCTGCGATCATCAGAGGACAGAATGACTAAGAAGTGAACAAGTTTACCATACCCACCATGGCAATTGCCAATTTATGTATATCTCACGATAGAATAAACGATAGATAAATGCCAAGTCTATAATGTCATAGCCATTATGGTAGTCATTCTCACTTCTTGAACGAGAGATGGCCGGCAACAGACCAACATTATACATCTCGATCGCCCTTGCTGTTGGACAGAAACCGCAAAGCGAGGCGGAAGAATATGAGCAACACTAAACCGATCAGCACTGATCGGAGACGGACTGCTCGGACAAGCTGCCGCTTAAGACTGGTCTCTTCATGTCCGGCATCTCCGCTATCTTTCAGTTTCGTGGAACCCAATTCGGCAGCGACGTCGAGATCCGTCTTGCGCCCGCGCTTCCGGACCTGTGTTTTAGAGTTCGACCTCTCTGTAGCCTGAGTTGGTCCATTTGGACCAGTCATATCCTCAATGTCAATCTGTTTCTGTTCCTTGATGACGAGTTGACCGCAAGCCGAGCTTATGTCCTGCCCAAGTTCCTGGCGAACCAAACAGTGTACATTGTACGGCTCGTTGCGGACAATGTCGATAAACCGTGAGGTTTCCTCGTAGGTTGGAGGCTTGAAATCTTCGGGTACATCAGTTGGGTTGTACGGAATGACGTTCAACATGACCTTTCGATCCCGAAGCAAACTGCCCAGCTCATGTGCAGTCTCATCAGAGTCATTCACCCCCTGGATCAGACAATACTCTATCATCACCTTGCCACGCTTCCGATTAATGGCTTCGTTCGCTTCTACGTACTCTTCCATGGCTTCCATGATGCGGTCAATATGCCAAGCCTTTGCAGTGGGCACGATTCGAGTACGTAGTTCCTGGCTGGGTGCATGCAGAGATAATGCTAAACTCACTCCGGGCATGTCCTTTGCCAGTTGCCTAAGACGGGGTGCCACACCGACAGTGGACAAACTTACGCGTTGCGGACTGAGACTAAAGCGCTGCACATCAGTGATCCCGCGAATAGCACCCAAAACATTATCGTAGTTGTCCAGCGGCTCACCCATTCCCATAAATACGATATTTCGGATGCGTTCAAGTTGATTTGCATGCCACAATTGTTCCAGAATTTCACCCGAGCTCAAGTTGCCTGATAATCCCATTGTTCCCGTGGCACAGAAGCCACAGGCCATTGCACAGCCTACCTGACTGCTGATGCACAATGTGCATCGGGGATTAGATTTGAACAGGCTACCCGTGGTTGTCATACTCACCGTATCCATACTCACCGACCCGTTTTCACCCTGCAAGTCACCCGCAATGCTGCCCATCATACTCCGTTCCATGGCCCGCTCCAACATCTTGTCCTTCTCTTGCTCGGGAAAGCTCTGCATTTCCATACCATATCGCATAATGACGCACTCGACCATCTTTCCGTCCTGTAGCTCCACGACGCACTTAGTGGTCGCACCGTCCGCGCTTGTTTCAGACTTAACCAGTTCTGACGTAGTCAGAGCAAATTCTTCCTGAAGAGCTATGGCAGCCCTCTTTGGAAAATCCTTGATCTCTCCGAGACGGTCGAGAGTCCACCCGAGGTGGACCACGTGACGGTATGCCCGCCTGGCATGATCTCTCTTCCAGCCATTGGCGTCGAAAAAGCCAAAGAGGTCCTCCTCATCAAAGAAACTTTTCGGATTCCTTGGTTTTGATCTCTTCTTTGTCGGTGCCATGTTTGCAAACTCTAACTATATTTGCTCAAGTTTTTAAGGAGCCAATTTATTGTGCTGCCAGGGCTTCACATTTTCAATATTCCACCCGACCTAAAGGGCGATCTTGAAGACAAGCAATATCTTTCTTATGAAATGATATGCAGCGTTGTCTTCAAGGCTGAAACAAAGCTCGGCTGAAATCCTGCAAATACCCTAAAGTGTCAGTCAGCCCATCCCAACATTCATCGGCAATTTGCACTACAAGGTGAAGGGTATGCTTGCTCCCGTACAACTCTCCCTCACTACGCACAAGGCCATTCTCAGCCACAGGCTCGGCACTGCCCAGTTGCGGGTCTATGCTCCACAGCAGTCGCGTGTTTGCGCCCAGCGCTCAAGAACCCGCCTTGTACAGACAGGTGGTGGGGATGCGCCATGTGACCACTGAACTGTGCTGAGTTGGGGGCCGGAATGCATAAGACACAGCGCACTATTGCGCAGCTGGTCCTTCCCAGAGCCGCAGACAAGGAAAGTTGAGAGGGTTGCGTGCATGACTCTATGGTAGATTAATTGGCCACTGGTAGAGGTTGTCTGCTTGGGCGACTAAAGACGTTTTCTGAGACCAGGTTCTTCAGGGTTGACGTGTGTCGGAAACACGTGGTTCGAAAACCAGCACCGGAACTACATTGAGCAAGAGTTTGCGATACAGACGATGGCAGTTGCAGACGGATTACGATGCCTTCTCGTGGGAGAAGGGAATTTTAGTTTCGCCTTGGCACTGTGCATTAATCTGTATGGTGGGCACGGTGGTAAGGATCCCACTTCTCCTGAGGCAGTCCAGAAGGTATGTCACTATCTGGGAGTGAAACCTGAGGACAAGGATCGTCTGCAGTTTACCTTCACCTCTTTCGATTCGGAGAGCGAAGTGCTCAGGAAATACCCGGAGTGTAACCAAATCTTACCTAATATTAAACGTTACGGGAGCAAAGGGCGTTATGTGGAGGTTCTTCACGACGTGAACGCTTGGAATGTTGAAGACCGGATCCCGGGAACCAAATGGGATATTATAGGATGGAACCATCCCCACCTTGGACTGGAGGATTTCCGCCTCCATCGTTACCTAATGGCTCATTTCCTTGTGGCGTCTCGAACAGCTCTCACTGAGAGCATGAACGCCCGCATTGTGCTGTCGCTGGTCGACGGTCAGGCGGAGCGGTGGAATCTCCGCGGCCAATGTGCCCGCGCTAAGCTCGTTGATGAGCGGACACCTGAACACTTTGCTACCAATGGCTTTCCTGGGTACATCTGCAAGCGCAACACAACGGGACAATCATTCAAGAACATCAAAACCCGGGAACACATGGGTAGTAATATGGAATCGAGGATTATGTGGTTCATCAGGGGCGACCCCACCGCAGAAGTCAAGGCTGACACAGCGGACATACTGATTGATGGCATGGTGGCGGCCTCACTGGTCGATCAACACGGCAACGAAATCGATCGCTCAGAATATATCCCGGACTCCTCGTACATGAAAACGAAGGGTAAGGCTCCAGATGAGCTTTACAAATTTCCCTGCAAAGAATGTGGCAAGCGGTTCACGTCCGACCGCGGTGTGAAAACACACACACGACAGGTACATGAATTGAAGAAATACGGCGCAGAGTGGAAACCAGAGGGACCCAAGGAACATAAGTGCAGTGAATGTGAATGCTGCTTTGCAAAGCAAACTGATCTTTGGCAACACCGCGTCGCACGCCACACGGATTTGCCGGAGGATGTGCTTGCATCTGTCCCTGATACAGGCAAGAAGGTTGAGGCACACGAAGAGGCCGAATGCTGCGATCTCTGTGGTCAGGAGTATCCGAAGCACTTGGGCTACGAGCACCATCTGGAGATGCTTAAGCCAATCATTGGTCTGGTTATGAACTGCCTGCGCTGCAAAGATCGCGACTTTCGTGAGCGCCGCGCCCTGGTGCAGCATTTGAAATTCTGTGTGTTGGCTGCCCAAGGTGAGGTACAGACCAATGTTACTGCCCCAGCCACTGCCCCAGCCACTGCCACTACCGCTGCCACTAAGGCCTAGCGTCGGTCAGTCAGTATTTGCATATCCACAATATCCCACAGGATCGTATACCATAATCGTTAAGTGGCATCAACCGACCAGCAACATCTAGGATTGCATCTCCATAGCATACGTTCATTTCTTTCCCTTTGATATCATACGGGGATTCAGCATCATAAAACAACTATCATAGAGTGATGATAACACCTGTTTCGATCGTGCTCATGTGATATCTTGGCAGTCGATTTGGAGACCCTACTTGGCGGTTAGATGAAGACATACCACCCATTTTCCAGTCGTGTGCAGTGCTCCATTGTTGTTGATGTCTGTTTGTCTCACATACACTGAACGACGACCATGTTGAGACGGTCTACTGCTGCCGCTCTTCGCACCGTCCCTACATCCTGTTTCGGTGGCCGTGCTCTCCGACCTTCGATACATGTCCTTCTTGCCTTTCCCAGTACAAAATATGCCAAAAATGGGTACCGGGACCGCCAAGTTTTTATCTCGCTTGTTTCGAAGTTTTCTGGACAATGGCACAGTCCGGCCTAAGGTGACACATTCCCCTGGGTTTGTTGGCGGCGCAAGAACGGCGCTAGTTCTATGGCAGTCGTTTGAAACCTGACACCTCCTACTACTGACCTCACCATCGCGACTTGGAGCCAATCAGTGCCCATTGTCGCCAGCGGGGCTGAGTACACCGGCGGGGCGAGCAGAATGGGGCAATGGAGAAAAAATATATCAAAAAAGAAATTGACCAACTGCCTTTGGGTATCCACGGACGTCTACGTTGGCCCCAGGACAGCCGTATCTAATCTGTGGCTGACTCCTACTGCACTCAGTAACTGGTTACTTTGCCATACTCTCTTGACAGCGCAGAGCTAGGGGGCATAGTAGGAGCCATTTATCAGCCAGAAGAAAAGAGACACCGTTCGACCGCTTTTTCAATACCCTTCGCACATGCCCACCGAGATATGTGAAATCAGCCGTGGGTGTTCAATAGTGAGTGACCTACAAATTCCCCGGAAACATTGTAAGTGAAGTAGAAAAATTTTCGTCCTGCGTCCTGCCAATTGGAATGAATTTGTCGGTTTCTTTTTCCAATTGCCGCTGTGGCTGGTCTGGGGTCCTTCGGGAGGCCCAACCTTTCGGTACTACCAAGAGTTTCATTGTTGAACTCCTGCCAAGTCATAAGCAGCGGCAGGACCCGAGCCGGCGTAATTCCCCCATACGCTGACACATGGTTGCGTATAGTGGCAAAGGTGATATTGGAAAAGAAGGTATGGCCTCCGAAATTCCCCATATATTATATAGGGAAATTACAGAAAAAGCGGGGAAGGAAGGCCAAATACTCACCCAACAAAAAGGAACCCAGACCCGAACGTACGTCCCCCGTCCACTTCCTTTACCGAGCAGAACCACAGAACAGTGGGGAGGAATAAGCAGAGAATAAGCGGGGGTGCCCCCCGGGGGAGGGGGGGGGGAGGAAGGTGGCCAAAAAGAAAAACCGCACACGGACAGGAGGGTGTCTGTTTTGTGTGCGATGGCAAACTACGGGAGCGCCGCCTCACCCCCTCTTTCTCGCTGGGGGGTGGGGGAGACACGACAGAACCGGACGTAGCCAGAGTAACAAGGGCAAAACAAAAAAAGGGGGGGGGGGGAGGGAGGGG
>PDIP01000022.1:380996-396592 GCA_002811645.1 Corallochytrium limacisporum
GGGGGCGGTCGGACGGGAAGGCAAGGGAAGGGAAGAGAGATGCTTCAGTAATCCACGGAGCTTCCAGTCAAACCGATTGGGTGGGTGTGTATGGCAAGGCGAGACGGAGAGGCGGAACTGACAGTGTGTGCGCGGGGGTGTGTCCAATAGTTGGGAGGTGGCGTTTGGGGGGTCAAGGGAGGGAGGGTTTGGGGAGCAGCAGCAGCGTAGTTGATGACTGCGGCCGGGTGATCGATCTGTCAAACAATAAATCCTTCGCTACTTTTCTTCGGACTATGTAACTCATCCGTTGAGGGTTTTTTGGGGGGGCGGGCGTTCATCCTTCGGCAGTACGCGACTAGAAAGACCTACAATCACTGAGATGGGCCCGGTTACCTCCGAGGAGAACTGTTACGACCTGCCACCACAACGGAACACGCACATTCTCTCCACTCACTCACACGTACCTCGCATTCTCGTCTTTGTCTCACTGGTGGAAACAATAAAAAATATGCGCTAGGGTGCCAAGCAAGCTCCATCTGGAATGCAGTTAGCGCCCTACGGGCACGTACTCCCCTCCCCACCCCCGGGGGAGCGGTTCGGGTTCCCCACGACTATGTAGTTTACATGTATTCCCAACCCTCGGCTTGCCGTCGATGCGTTTGAGGAAGCGAGCGCAGGCAGTCTGACCGTCCTGCTCTGTTTCTAATCTCCTTGTTTCCTACCCGCGAGCTTCATATTTTTCTTGTGAACACACGCACATTGAAGGAAGCGGGGAGTTAGATTCTGCTGCTGCTATGGCTGCCGTATGACTGCAAGAAGTGCCCCGCCCCACACCCACCTCCCGAAGAAGAGCACTCCCTTTGCGTCAGAACTTCGGACATATGAGACCCGGTCTCGATAGTGTGGAAGTTGGCGGCGTTGTCCACCATCGGCACAAGCGCCGTTGTGGGCTGTGTTTCTTCTATTTGCCTGCCAAGGTACTTCACAGATCTCACAGAAATGTAGCATACTACTGGATTGGTACGACCAGGCAGTTTATCAAAATGGACGCAACAGAATAGACAAGACGAACGTAACTGACGCAGTAGCTAAAGTCATTGAAGCAGAATATGAAGCTGTGACTTTGACATTGAGAGCCACGGGAGACAAATTTATACGTAGGCTTATATAACTAGGGATATACACTGACCGACGTAGTCATGGACGTGCAGACTACTGTTCTGCCGATCCTAACCCTTGCCTTTGGGCTTGTGTTTGGGTCGCAGATCAGTGCCTTTGTGGCTTCCACAGCGCTTGCACAATGTATTAGCCTCGCTGTGGCCGGGTCATTAATTGGTGGTGCGGTTTTATTCGATATATATATGCAGAGGCAACCCAAGCTCAAGAAAGCATCTGATAAGGGCCCCTTTTTGAACGGGAAGCTAGCGAAAGTTCCTCTGAATGGAAAGCCTAAGTCTATTCCTGATATACGGCTTGAGCGACGGGCAACTGGGGACACATTACGTTCGGATAATAGCGCTCCTGGATCTGCAGAGGTCACCAAAAAGAAAGCCGAAAAGTTTGCTCCGCTGGCGGAGCAGTCAGAGCGGCCGAACGAGGCAGAGCCTTCCACGGGATCTCTCGACCTTGAAGCTGAGACGAGTAGTGAGTTTAGTGGCGATCCTTCGCTCAGGCTGAGTAAAACAATGAAAGATGAGGATGGATTTCAATTTACGTATCAAAATGGTGACTATGTGCACCAGGAGGAGTCCGAAAAGACCCCAGACCCCAGGTCAGTCACAGAGGAGAACAAATTTTCCGCTAGTCGTCACTCTGTGCCGCCCACTTTTCCTCTCAGTTTGCGTGATCTCACTCATCCTAACAAAATCGAACTCCAACCAAATTCACGGAAGCCCATTCTGGTGGAAAATGAGGTATTCAAGGGCTATCTGGTAACCAAACTACGGACAGAACCTTGTGACTTGTTCTATGAACCATATTTCCGGGGACGCAAGCGTTGGTTTGAGGTGCAACTGCAAGGGCGGTTTAAGCAAAAGCCTGAAGGTACACTGTATATGGGTGTGGAACTTCCCAGGGAGCCAAACTTGGGCATCATTGGCCGGTCTTTGGCCAAAATTCTGCTCAACATGATGAAGCGCCTGCTTAAGAATTTCCGGTACAGTTTCGGTGATGACAAGACCGATACACTGCCTCACGTTGTGCTGCCGGTTACGACGCTGGCCGATCGTTTTCTGGTCACAAAACCGGGAGAAGTACCGCCTCCATTGTGTGTATCAATGCTCCCAGAGGAGGATCCAGCTGATCTCAAGAAGCGTAAGGCACATGGACTGGAGCTTAATTGCGAGGAGACATACTCCTTTTCCTTCCACGCCATGTACCTTGATTTCGTTAAGTGGCGCATAGTTAATATCCCTGGTATGAAAGAGATCAGCCTGCAGACATTCTGTGGTGATATGCCCATTCGCATCGTTGCCTACGATCTACCAAACGGAGAAGTAAGTGGCAGGGCGCACCAGCAGGACGAGAAGCGCTACTATTTCAGCTTAAATATGAGTTGGAGTGGCGCGGACGAGCAAATTGATTGGCCGGACTCGCCAGCGCATGAACTCAAGTCCTCAAGCGAAGTGGACGTGTCTCTAGCCGACCGTAGGCACGTCGGCGACAGCCTCGATACATCCCCTTCTGGCTTGGCTGTGCGCAAAAGCTCCCGCCGTGGAAAACACCGCCGCGAAAACTCAACAGGCACTGAGTCTATCCGTGTTCTAGATGACGACGAGTCAGAGATTGAAGATGAGGGCTCTTCTCGCCGCGTTCGACCCGACGATGATGTTGTGGAAGCTGACGATGACGATGATGAGGACGAAGACTTTGTAGACGTCGACGAGGGAATGTTTGGCGCCACTAATACACCCTCGGGACGTACGGTCACGCCATTGATTGCCCCTCGGTCTGGGGTACCGGATCCACAAGGCACTCTCTACAAGATGGGAGTGAGATACATTGCTGTGCCCGCGTGGGTCGAGATGCGCCATCGTCACCAAGAACGATCTGTTTCATATGCGGTTGAGATTGTTTTCGACAATCGGGCGTTTACGGCTATTTGTTCAAGCCATCAGATTGTCAAGATGATGAGCCGGATATCGAGCAAAGCTGCTCTTGACCCTGCGCTTGCAGATGCGCCAGATGCCGACATGTCAGAGGCATCGAACATTTCACTCACTTCGGGATTGAAAGATGGAAGCGGTATTAAGGAGGCAAGGAAGAAGTCTCGGTCCCAGCAGCTCATTGACGAAGATCGCAGTAGTGCGGGCGGTGCCAATCGCAGTACTCGTGGAAGTCGTAGTCGTGGTCAGAGCCTAGGATCGGAAAAGGGTCCTGACCACCCAAGCACGGCAGTGAAGTACGTCGGAGTGTCTCGTATGCGCTCCTTCAGTGAAATTTTTAATCCTTCTAGCCGCAAGTTGGTCACTCGTCTGCGAAAGACCCAAGACAACATCAAAGACATCGAAAGGCAGCGCAAGAATATCCAAAAGTATATTCGGGAGAGCTTCCAGCTCGCCGATGGCAGCGAAGAAAACACGACACATCTTCTTAACGCCGTGCTTTCTTGTAACGACGATGAATCTGCCTCCATTTTCCTTCACGGTACACGGGCAGAATTTAAGGTCACGAACCGAAGCAAGCACAAAGTTCTCGTCGAGTGTCCGGTGGCACGCAGTATGTGGGAAACATATTGGCGTGAAGAATGGATGCTGATTCTGGACAATCGAGTGTGCCTGTACCGTAGCAATACCTCAAAGCCATACCGGGAATTTTATCCGGAGGAGATTGTCTCCGTGGGTCCGTTCTCCCAGGAGACTCTGCCCTTTGGAGTCGGATCGTTTTTGGAAATCGGCACCATTGGCAAGATCTTCTACTTTGCTGTCAAAGATGACGAGACCAGAGACAAGATCATCGAAATTGTGGCAGATCTGATGCCTCCAGGTGACAAGATGTCATTGGTGGACGCCGACTTTTACCGCGGCAGTGATCCTCGTGAGTTTTACTTGCAAAAATCAAGCCGATACGGAAGCAGTCGCGTTTTGCTCAACAGTCGTCGTTTGTGGTTCGGACCGCGTAGCTCGGATGAACCCAAGCTGTTGGTGCAAAAACTGCTGCGTCAGGGCATGGTCCTGAGAGTCGACTCTCCGCGTGAAAACATTCTGGCATTCCTGGATGCAACGGCACGTCTGAAAGGCGTGCATTTGAACGTCTCTTGGACTGAGGCTGAAAAGATGTCCTTTTACCTGAATCTTTACCATTTGCTACTGGTGCATGCTTTGCTCCTGCTTGGACCACCCTCATCTTCCGTGTCACGGATTACGTTCTATACCAAGGTTTGCTATGAGGTGGGAAGTTTTTACTATAGTCTGTCCGAGATTGAGCAGGGCTGTTTGCGAAACGCAATGCCCCCACCGAAGGCTCTTTTTAGCCATATGGTTCCTGGTTTCCCAGAGAATGATCACCGTAAACGCTTTGCCTGCTTCGAAGGTGACCCTCGCATAGCCATTGCCCTGCACTGCAATATTCGCGGTGGCACCCGTGTTCAACGCATTCCGGTATATGAAGCCAATAATGTGAGTGAACAGGTTGATGAGCTCTGTGGTCGGTACCTCCAGGCCATGGTCAAGGTCAACGAATCGAGGCGGTCTTTGCATTTACCCAAGCCTATGGAATGGTACATGAATGACTACAGTGGCAGAGATGATTTGCTCATGTTTGTAGCGCGCTACATAAACGACGCGCGTGCCATTACCATTCGTCGGATGATAGAGTCGGGAGGTGACATTCGCCTGAAATTTGATCCCTTCGACTGGAGCTATCAGTTCTTCGAATAAGTTCCAAATCGGTTGTAGAGTGCCACCTGTGCAAATATATCCCTAGCAATGTGTTGTGAGGTATGGACGGAAGTTAGGAAATCTGTACACGTTGATGATGTTGGCCCCATGGGACCAAGTCTGGGCTTCTTTTCCTTTTACACGCCAAATTCAATGCAAACAGAGTGGTAACAAGGACGGCAGCCGAAGGTGTTTGGGAGTTTGCCCCGCCAGGCTCCGAGGTTTGGTTTTCGCTGTCACCTTGAGTAGGTGTTTTGGCTCTGCCGCCGCAGATATAAGAACTGGTTGTGACCTGGTTGTGTGCTCGCTGTCTCACCCCTTTGGCCACTGTCGTTTTCGATGTGGTCTTCAGGCGGCTGCACATGAAGACCATTCTCGGGTTCACCATTCTCAATAAAAGTGTGCTGGCATGCATCAATTGTGCACTGGCTGCTGGATTTCACTCCAAGAAGATAATGGACGTGTTCATGTTGCAAAAGCACTCACACAGAGCTCCATCATTCAACTGTTTTGCTTGTCCGCCATCCTCAACGTCATATATGAAATTTATAGTAAGACGTGTGTCACTTGTGCACTAATGGGGAAAGACGCCCAAGCAAGCAGAACTATTGCACTCGGACTTTGACGAAACAAAGGGGAAGTCACCACGTAGGCCAGTCACGCGGTGGTCAGTATAAATGCTTCCGCAAACCCCTTGAGCGTCGGTTAGCATGATGCCCAAGGTGATCACAAACGTTAAACATATACTCTTCATAATGATTTAAAAGTCTGGGACACATGGCATGATAGAATTTGTATAGCAACGAGGCCCCTTCCATTTTGTCAACGTACCACGTAGTTCTTAGGTAACCACAACGGAAGCGTACTCCAACTTGGAGCAGGGCCAAGCCTGCCGCAAAGGAAAGCTTAGGTAAACAGGGAACCCCCGCTCCCTATGTTTGGAAGGAGACTGCAGTACATGTTTTACAGTCTACCTTTCACAAGTGCACACCAGCACTTTCAGTCCAGGAGTTGCTGCTATGACTTTTTCAATTTAGAGCCGATCGAGCCAAGGAAATTGTGGAAGGGGGGGGGGTTGAGATTGAGATTTGTATAGTACCCTTACACGCACTGCACACTTGTGCGTATGCTCACCGATCGATCGAAATCTACTCTCATTTCTGAGTAAATGTGATCTTTGTAGCCGACTCGCCAGAAAGTATCAGACTTCTAACTCTAACCTTTCTCAAAGTCTATGGCATTCTGGATCCTTCGCGACGATGGTGATTCCATCTGTTTTTTTTTTCGTCCTCTAACTGAAATCTATCGGTGAAAATAATACCCTCAGGAATCAAGAAAATACTAATGGGGTCACTTTAGTCGAATATTGTGACCGGATGTAAAGCTATTTTACAGACAGCGGTCGACAGACATGCTCCGACAATACTCCAGTTTTCTGTGGTTGAATCCATCCGAACATGCAATGTCCAGTACCATGGCGCAGGGTTTTCTTCGTGGAACTGACATGTTTCCGAGCCCAACATTTAGGGGCCCTTCTCTTTCTCTCTGTCTATTTCCATCCAACGATATATATCCTAACCCTAGTTTTTTTGTTTGTGTTTGTGTGTGTTCGAAGGTGGGGGGGGGGGGTGGAGGCGATCCTTCGATACCCAGTACTCCACTGCTGTGTGATTAAGACGTCTTGATCAAATCTTCAAAACATTTACCATATCGGTCCGTACTTCCCATCTACGGAAATCAAAGCCACCGTTTCCGCTGAAAAACCCTAGACCGCACTTGACTGAAGATCTCTTTGGGCTTGTTCTGAATGATTTCGTTAAAACCTGTTCCTCTCCAAGCGCAGTTCCCGTTCAGACTCCGGTTCCTTCAATAATACCACATTGTTTCACTATAGTCTACTCCCTTCGTGTGGTTCAGCAGGACACATTTCTCCCGCCCAAAGGACTTCATCAATTTGTCACATTTTTCTACACAGTTCAGTACACAGCGTTACGGAGTAGGACATTTGTTTTTCGTAGAAAGATCTAAATCCAAGGAATATAGCCGGAATGTCCTTCTTGGCGGTCCGCGAGGAGGAAAAGAAAATTTATGGATCTTGAATGGGTTCCGTGATGGATCCCATGTCTGTGCGGTGGATCCGTTCTACGTGGCCTGGTTTCTGAACTCAAGGATTTCAATTTTCTGAGAGGCGTATCCAACACTACCACCTTAAGATCGAAACCCTGGTGTCGCCTCGACCCACCGCACTTAGGGAAAGAAGATGAAAGGGTGGTAAGGAAGGGGGAGAAATCCGGGAAGGGAGCACAACCACAGTGGGTTACTACCACTGGTACCCGCTCTGAACCCAGACACCATTGAATTCATGTGGATATGTAAGGTTGAGGTCTTTAGAATTATTTGACACACTTCAGAAACGGCGTGAGATAACTTTCCACTCGCACTTCCTGCTCACACTTATGGAGTGCCCAGGACCAAAATTCGTCAAGATCTAAAGGTACTTAAGGACCCCTGATCCTCTCGGAAATGAAGCGTGATGGCAAACTGACCCCAAGCATTCTTGTAGAGCAAGCAATCGCATTCTTCTAGAAAATCATTCAACATGTCCCCCGTTTCTGTCGAGCCTGGTACTGCCGCTATTCCAATGATCCCTCCTCCAGAAGGGCAATGGGGCAGCTACGTGAGGATCTGCAATTTCACCGATGCGCAAAAGTGGCTCATCACTGTCCCCGAAACTGCTTCCAACATGTTCGCTCCTCATACTTTCACGAAGGGCAACCAATTCGAACTGAATACAGGAGAATTTGCATGGCTGACACTCGACGCAAACGAAGCCCGTTGCACTGACCTTGACCTGCCGGTGACCATTACCTCAACTGATCCCCCCGCTGTTCATATGATCAAGTACTCCTGGGACGCAGATAAAAAGATTTGCGTCCCCAGCTTCGTACTCTCCGAAGAACAAGGCTATGAGCCTGAAACATATCAAACCGCTCTGACAGGGCTCATGGTAAACGACGAAGCGGACAACACGGTCTCTATCATCCTATCCGTGTGTACCCCCCACGAGTGGGAAGAGAGAGCAAACCAAGACGTCGGTGCCAGCTGCCCGTACACTAAGGCTGACAATATCAAGTGGTCCGCGGGCCCTGACTCCTCCGCTTAAGGTCAGATTGTAGGACTCACAAGGGAATTCTTACCTTTTGGTACTCCAGTCCAAATTCTTGGTACTTTAACTGTCCCGGTACTTGTCTTTTCGCACTCCCAGGTCCGTTCAGCAAGAGGAAAACTGAGCATGATTTTAAAGAATATATTTCTACCGTATGAGCCTATCTGTTTAGGATTCAAAGCAAAATGAACAGACTAAGCAAGCATCCCCTGTAGCCAAAAGATGAATCGCAGATTCAATGCCTTGAGCGCATCCATCCAGAAGTCATCGCTGGGAGCGGTTTCTGAGAGAGAAAACCACTTCTATTCTATTCATGACGAAGCGAACTTAGCCGAATAACAGACGCCAAGCCGTTATGAGATGAGGTCGGTTGCGACCTTTCGTTCAATACACCTGCACCTTGACCTTCTCGGTGTCTAGAACCAGGCATTGGTTGTCTTTGAATCGATTGGCCTCACAAATTCTACACTCAAGGTCCGCAACGTACCCAGAAGGCTAGTCCACCAAAATCTGGAAGGAGAAGTTGTAGTTTTGGCCAGTATCAATCTTTGGTAGCGCACCGCCGCATCTGCTCCAACAATATTGCTACCGAGCATACACGAGTTCAAGAAGCGCCATTTACCGGTACCAGGCGTGCCAGTGTTAGCGGTTGTGATGCCAGGTGCCTGAAAGGAACTGCCAGGCATGCCTAGGTCATTGGACCAGAGAAATTTGACTGCCACCTACTCAAGACGAGCATTCCCCTGATTGCCATACTGCGTCACTACATGGAGAAGCTGGCCTTCGTTGGCTCGCAGAGGGTTACCATTATTAATTTGAATGTAACCTATGGGCGCGTCGCTTCAATCGGGTCGTAAGCACCGGTGGTTTGGTGGTCAGATGGCTCCATAGCTCCATGTGTGATGTGTGATCGTACTTCTATTTTCTTCTCATCACTGTCGTTCCTGGACACATGCGTATGTTTTCATCCCTCGTCTATCCCGGCAGCCTCCAACTGTGGTCAGTTTCACAGACCCGAAAGAATACTCCAAAATTTCGCTCGAATATGTCACAATTGTTGAAATAACCCATGACCATGGGTGTTCCCTTAAACTGTACCTTGGTACGAAGACTGTGGACCATTTCCCGGTGCCCCTGCCTTTTCTTCTGCGAAATGACTTACGACCTTCGTGCCTATGAGCAGGATTTCCACAGAGGCAATTTGTTCCTTCGAATTCTTGACGTCGTGCACTTGAATATCGCGCAGCACCACTCTATTGATCGAATCGCGAAAATACAATGAAGATGGTCACCAACTCTAAACGGTAGAGCGGGACGCAAACCGGTTCTGTAAATTATTGAAATGCGTTCCTTGTAAGAATCAAGTGACGTTACCCTGGTTCCCACCCAATTGGTTGGTGAAGCTTGCTGTTAGAAGATGCCGTTGGTTATCCATACCTCTTCGTCAATACCTTATCACACTGTTTCTTCCAGTGGTCCGCGAGTTCGAGTGATCCTCTGAAGAAATTATAGCGCCAAATATCCGCTCCGAAACGAGCTCTGTACACGGCGCACACCTCCTCCCGGGCATTGAGACGCCGATCATTCTTTTGCATCCCCATGCGATTCATTGTGTATCCTACATCTGTCTCCTTGCTAACCAAGATGGATTCCGCGACAACTACCTTCATGTTGAAGACTGTCGCAATGAAAGAGGTTTCCACATCAACCCCCCAGGCATATGTTAGCAGAGGATCAAAGCGGCCGAAACGGAAGTACCAATCGCCTCGCCACATAGCAAAGATATTGTCAATCATCCAGGTAGTCCGGGGAGGATATTGTTCACGGTCCCTGGCCCGAACTCCAGCGTCAACATCGTGCTCTGTGATCAAATTGGTCCATTGAGTTGTGCTGAACTTGGTCAGTGCTGGATGCACACCTGCCACTGAAGGGTCGTTTTTGAGGATCTTAGCCATCTCCGCAATTATGTCTCCCTGCCCTTCTTCCACTGTAGCAGACGTGATAGTCAGAACGATTCCGAGAAAAGCTTCCCGCCGCACTGATGCGATTGCCTCTGCGTAAGCGACTCCCATCATCCAGCCGTGATTTGTTTGCACGTTTTCCTTGAGTTTCACTGTAGCATCCTGGTATACATGCTCAGGCTCGCTGCCGTTGTCCACAATGATGATGTCCACCGGCCATTTGACTTTAGTTTTCAGGTACTCATGCATCTTTTTTGTCCGCTCTGGCATATTAAAAGTGGTCAGAATGATAGCAACCCGGTCACCAACCGGCAGGTTGTAGTATCCTTCGCGACGCTGTTCCGTGCCGGAGTGAACACGCCAGAAGTATCTCTCCACGTCGCTGACAGATGTGTAGGAGAATTTGGGCACGAGTAGTGGAGATGCATCGTTCCACAGGGGAATGCCAGGAGCCAGCAGGGGTTCCTTTACCATCTGCCGTGCATTCGAATACAGCTCTCGCAGTGACATGAACTCCCTCTTGGCTATCCTTTGAACCATTGAGGCCCCCAGTATAATGGTACCGGAAGAGAATGGTGTACAGCATTGCTTACCATACAGAATGTCAGTGGTCTTAGATGTCTTAGTCACGAGAGTCCTCAGAATCTTGGGCTCGATGAGAACATTAAGCTCCATTAAAATGTACCATTCGATACACTCTGCCTCCTCATAAGCTTCTTGAAGTGCCTTCCGCACTTCATAGTCGCTGGGTGTGGTCACGAACTTTAGTTTAATCCCCTCTTTCCGCAACAGAAATCCATAAGTAGCTGTCATCAAACCAAAGTCCCTTGGGTTCACTCCTGACATAAACACTACGACTTTGAAATCCATACAGTTTTTCAAGTCTTCCGTTGGAGGATCGTACTCATATTCCAACGGGATCACCGGCAATGTCGAAGTTTGTGGCTGACCCACGACCATGGAAGTGTTCTTCGAGCATGCATGGTCTTGGACAAGATGATAGAGTGAAAGTAGTATAACGGCGAACAGTATGGCAGCTCCCAATCTAACTTTCCCTAAAAACCTCATATTCATCTTGACGCTTTGAGCTGTGCGTCAAAACACTAGGCTCCGCTGTGAACCACTCCCGAAGTCCCTCAAATAGAGGATCCGCCTCAAGTATCCTCAAGTATCATAACATCATTGTTCTTTGGTGAATGTTACGTTCTAAAAGCTACGTTCATTTACAAGGTCATTGTTCAATGCGTACTTGGCTGAATTTTGCCAGAAAACAAGGGGGATCCCACATGGATCATTCACCGGGAGTAGACTGGGGACTTCCGCAACCGCTTTCCCAGTTCCCCCACTTTTCACGTCTGTGGTTGAAGCACGATATATTCTCAATGTTCTCCTGTCTGCGCATACTGTCATCTGCTTCTGACGGACGTCGATATACAAGGAGAAACTGGCTTTTGAAGGAAGGAGAAACTGGCTTTTGAAGGAAGGAGAAACTGGCTTTTGAAGGAAGGAGAAACTGGCTCTGAAGGAAGGAGAAACTGGATTTGAAGGAAGGAGAAACTGGATTTGAAGGAAGGAGAAACTGGATTTGAAGGAAGCAGAAACTGGCTTTGAAGGACGGAGAAACTGGATTTGAAGGACGGAGAAACTGGATTTGAAGGACGGAGAAACTGGATTTGAAGGACGGAGAAACTGGATTTGAAGGAAGGAGAAACTGGATTTGAAGGAAGGAGAAAATGGATTTTAAGGAAGGAGAAACTTTCTTTGAAAGAAAGATTTGTGAAGGGTGAGGGTGTAACCAATCAGAGCTCAGCGACCAGCACACAGTGCCAATAACACATTAACCCAGACCCGTCCTCTGGTGGGGAAAGAACGACGCGTGTCGTGAATTGTACCACACTCAGAGTGGAGAAAGTAACCGAGCTAACCACAGTGCAAGGAAAGTGTCATAGTTTTGAAATAGGCAATTCTTATGGAATGTAATGTACTGCTAAAGTGTATCAGCGTAGCAAAACGGTGATCAAGACAAAGAAATGATTAAATCCCCATACACCATGTATGCCTTACCGATTGTGAGGATTCGGGTGCTCTCAACCTGCATGAAGCAACGATCAAACAATTATGCGCAGCGTATGCAAGGCATAGATAACCAAACAACACGTGAAGAACGGAATGTGCGTTCTCAAATGCTATTACCTGCGCTTAGGTATCCTTTTAAATCATTTTCAATCAGTTGCAACAAGGAGGGAAGGAGGAATTCGTGAAAGCCGAGTTCAGATTCGAACTCAGCGACCCCGAAGCCCTCTCTGACCCAAGTCTGAGGCAAATGCAACGTATATAAGACGATCTGCAGCTAAATCACCATTAAAATGGGACTATTTTGAAGAGGTAGAGTTTGATCATGACAATGTAGATGTTAAACTTGCTGCAATATTTGATTCGTTTGTTGTACTCGACTCGGGACAAGTTGGTCGGCAACCATGCCAGATATTTCAACTCCCGGTTTAATACCGACTGAAAGATTGAACCGTACCAGACAGCGATTACGAGATCTTCCAGCCAAAACTGAGCCCTGACCTAAACATTAACAAGCGGAACATCAAGAAAACAGAAACAAAGTGCGCAGTGATTCGAATATTTCAATAAACCCATTGATTTCAGCGGTTAGTTAACATTTAAACTTGACTGTTGAATCCATTACATAATCAAATAAATCACGATCCAGTACATATTTTCGACGAGAATTCTGCTTGTTTACGGAGTATACATTCCACTCAGAGGATAGCACCTACAATTACGTACACGTCATTGGTGGTGTACTCCAATTTCGACACCATGCGCTCAATGTAGTCCGTAGAATTAACAGTATCATCGTTGAGGAGCTGCAAAGAGTAAGGATTACTCAGTTCCTGAGTATCGCGGTTTCCGTATCGCTTGTGGTATAAATTTCACCAGTAGTCTCTTCAAATCCAGCCTCCTCTTCAACACTGTATCCCGCAATGAGGCATCACAGGTCATCCTCTTGCTGATGCTTTGAGATGCAATGAAGTGTAAAGATACACTCTTTTCAGAATGGCAGACGGTTCACTAGTGACAGACTTTGAGTTGGGCAGGCCGTTCTCATCGCACTGTGCGTTGCTGTTCGTCAGGGTATTGACGAGAATATACTGAGGCTCCAGGCTTGTATGTCGAACCAACGGACCACCGTGTTTGTCTGCCTCTTTACCACTCTTTGCTGTAGGTATGGTAATTATAGTACTCACTGACACCAAATGTCTTTTATAAAGTTTTGGAGGATTGCAAGTGTGTCGGTTCTACCATACCCTAGAGCACATTTCAGGTGCCGGCGGAATGGCGGGAGTAGGATCAGAGTAGATTCTGAAGAACACTGAAGCAGCTCAATAATCTGATAGGTTGCTGTGTAACTTGTGGAGCCTTTGCATCAAACATTCTGACGTAGACTTGTGAACTGCATCGTTATGTGGAAGAGGCTAACGTTGAAGTGGCCAGACAATTGAAACGTAGACACAAACCCTTGGTCCTGTCGTCTTCTCCCATTCTTGCGCTGTCATTCGGTCTCTACGCGGTGGGCCAGGCAAGATACTTTTCTGCTGAAAAGCAGATTTCCCCTACCTCGGTCGATAAGTCCTTTGGCATCTGCTTTTTGGTGAGGCACCATGCGGTACTGAAACCAATGTACAGAATTCAAAACTGGAAGTATAGGACTGCTCGACCACACAGGAAGCAAGCAGCGGTAGAACACTTTTTAAGACTCAAAGTGTAGAGGCTGTGTCCACTGTACCCAACGTCTGGGAGGATTGCAAATACAGCGGTTCCAGTAGTAAATTCACAGTGACAACAGTATTTTTGCCAAGGAAGGGCAAATTTTTTAACACCTGCCTATAAGGCGTTGGTCGGGTCTGAGCAGAACAATGAGTTTCTCACGAGTGAATTCCATTGACGGACAAGACAAATTATGGAATCAAAATGTATGGCTTTAGTCCCTTTTCTACTCGTTTAGCTTGCACGTCCATTAACAGAACTAGACTGAGATCAATTTTTCGGATATCTCCGAGCATTGAATTTGCACAATTCAGAATCATTCAAGAGCACGGCCCAGAATACCTTTCCCAGAGAAGGACTAATAGTGAGCCGTTCTTAATCGAGATACAGAGTCAGAAGTGACCCTGTGGCAATGATGGCTTCGGGGGGGGGACCGCTTATACTATACCTCATAGTGGCGCTCTTGGCTACGCCGAATACGAGGCAGCAGTCTTGATGTGACCTTCATCACCGTTGCTTGAAAATAAAAGCTATTGAAAGAAACAGAATCTTGATATTTTAGACGTGCTCTTACTTCACATGAAAATGTCCTGCTTGATCTCGGTTTGTGAAAGCGTATAGGTTAGAGACTGAAGAACAGCAAATGACTTTTCTGTTGGGACAAGTATTTGAATACCTGGAGAGTCATGATGAAGGATGTCATCTTTTCAAGAAACTTCCAAATGGTCCTGGGGCTTGTCCTCGTCATGTTCATTATCATGTGTACATTGCCACTAACGTTACGGGAGAATAAGAACACATGTCTAGAGGTCTTATCTACTGCGGACACAAAGATGACGACTGCGCCCTGGCGCCTCCATATGAAATGTTGTAGTGACTCAACGGAATGTTCAACAATTTGCACGAATGAAAGTGCCGAAAAAGCTTACACATTGAAGGATGCATCAGCAAAGCCGTTTGGGAAGAAATGTAGTGGAGAATCTGTCAAGATTGTTTTGATTGGCGACTCGAACATGCGGCGAACTTATGATCGTTTGAAGTGGGATGTGGATAACTTTAATGGCATGAGTCCTTTCTTTCCACCCGCGTGTGCGCCGTTCGAAAAGAACAGTCCGGAGCAGTTGGAATGTAAGGAGCATACCAATTTTACTACGACATTCGGAGAATTCTTTGGACCTGGACACGAGGTGACGTACCTGTGGAAGAGCACAGTTTCATCGGCCTCCTTTGATATCGTTAGCCCTGCAGATCGAGATGCGGAGATCCGGGAATACCTCCGAGAAGAGTATGCCAAGAATGCGAATATTTGGGTATTCTTCTCATTCTTCCTCCATGATTTGCTCAGAAATCATGATGTATCTGGACCATACCTACGTCAGGAACTAAACGCAACTTCTGCATCGGCGGTTGAGTTTAGCAACAGTGTGCTCGAGGAAGGCTATGAAGTGGCAAGCTTTTTGAGTGAAATTATTCCACCGGAGCGGATCGTGTGGGTGACACCGATGCCGAAGTTACGAAAGGACAAGGCAGGAGGCGCATGGCTCATGGCTGAGCTCTCGGTGATGGCAAGAATCTTCAGTAAGATGCTCGTCGGTCTGCGTATAAACGTTCTGGATGCCCACGACTACTTCTCCGCATTTGCCATCGATCATTTGTATGACGGAACGCATCTAGACTTTGAGTACTATTCGGTGTTAACGAAGAAATTTCTGCGGATTGCATGCCATGGCCCTCTAAATCTAGAGTCATAGGGTGGAGCGATTGCCTGCTCAACCAAACACATCTACACTTGCACTCAAATCAACACAATAATAAACACCTCATGGGTAG
>PDIP01000023.1:2265-21784 GCA_002811645.1 Corallochytrium limacisporum
TCTCTCTCTCTCTATCTCTCTCTCTCTCTCTCTCTCTCTCTCGTTGCCCATGGCCAGCTGGGCTTTACTGCTCCACGACGGCTTCGGTGAGGAGGAACTATGCAGCCGTCGTCGTTTGTGCGTGCTCCCCACCCCGGGGTGGGTTTGTGCTCATTACACCGTTCCCTGCGCCGCTTGGGGACCCGTGGTCGGCCCACCGTTTTGGTCTCCCAGCCAGCACACGGACCGATGATTCATTTTTTAGTGGGTGATGAACTCTCAGGAGACATTTTGGCCCGGAACATCTCAGCATGTTCTCTGCTCGTTCCCGCATTAACAAGGGAGCAATGCCACGCAGGTGCGCAGCAAGCACCTCGCGGCGCTCGCGCTCGCGCTCCTTCCTCTCGCCCAGCCTTGGGGGGGGGGGGTTTGGCCCTTTCCGCTTGCGATCGTGTGCCCTCCAACGGCTTCAGTACTTTTAACGCCCTCCGGGCCGAAGTCTGGCAGGGCAGAGAGAGAAAGAGGGAGAAAGAGGGAGGGTGAGAATGAGGGAGACTGAAACTGACACGCAAATTTTGAGATCACCGGCTTTGGTTACCTCACAACCGAAAAGAGCCCGAACACAAGGCCAGAGAAAACGGTGGAACAGCAACCACCCGATAACAACAACAAAAAAATGAGGGGCAAGAATGACACAAAAGAGAAAGCGAAAAAAAAAACAAAGGAAAAGAAAAAAAAACCGGGCGTTGGGGAGAAAGAGGAGGCCGAAAGGCCCACCGAAGGACGTCACGAAGGCGCGTGGAGTTCCAATGGAGAACTCGTCAAACCGGTGAGGAGGAAGACACGGGTGTCATGGGAGCCAAGATGTACCGGAAGGTGGGATCCCGTGTTATGACCTTGGCAAAAGCAAGGTGATTTGAGCCACACGGCAGAGCATCACCTGGGTCACGCAGCGGACACAAACTGAAAGGTGGACAAGGGGTTCCAGATTCAAGTTAGTGAGAACACTAGCGATCTGAGCCATCATTGTCCAATGGCCTCTATCACCAGCATCGTCAAACATTAGCTTGAGGATCACTCGGCCCTTCCACCTCCTCAGGGGTACAGCTGGCTCACCAGACGTTAGCTGATGGTTGGATGTTGGTTCCAGGCCGGGCTATTATGAAGGAAGACTGGGCAGACACTTCACGGCGATGATGCTAACCATTTGGGGTCTGGAAGCGTTCGTGACAGGGCGCTGTTGTGCCTAGGTACGTGCGTGTTTTGTGCGGCATAGATAAAGGCAATACAACTGCGTGTGTCAACAATACGATGTCGCTAGGGACATCGCATCGCATCCTGAAGGCGTAACTTCGTGCCATTGACGTACAATGAACGGCCATGGATCTCGGAACTGTCCGTAACATGGAGCGCTGTTTATGCCTCAGACAGAGGACTTCATTACGCAGTTCTCTGGCTCTGGCCATCTTCTCTCTCGCCGTGTCCGTTATCAGTTAGTTGGATGGCACGCAGATGCTACCGAATCTCTCAAGTTAAACCAATGCTGGTCTGACCGCCATGGGCTCGCCGAGAAGGGGGACCCTCGGACCAGCGGAAAATAGGCCCCTGTCCACTCCGTCCAAACCGGGCGGGGAGGAGGTGGTGGACGACACGGACGGACAGCCCCTCTCTCTCTCTCTCTGGCTCTCTCTGTCTACCTCCCCGTGTTGGTTGCACGTCACTTTCCAACCAGCAGCGGCGGGGTTGGCATATGGCGGGGGGAGGGGGGAAGGGGGGGGAACCAAAAACAAAGAGCGAGAGACCCTGCGGATCACTTCGGAGAACAAAAAGGGGCACGAAATGATAATAGAACAACCAAAAAAAAAAACCACCCGCCCCTTGCGCTCCCTCCCGAACCCAACTTCCTTTTTTTACAATCTTTTTTATTCCTCCGCGCCCTTCCACCCCCCCCCCCGCCGGCCCCTCCCCCTCTCCTTTTATGTACTTAAACATCTGCTTCTGGGTACAACGAGCGGCGGCTCGTTGATAAAGTAGTGGCATCCCGTTACTAAGGACCTCGGGCAAACCCGTTCAAAGGCGGAGGACGGACGGGCAGGGGAAGGGAAGTAGCAGAGAAGGGGCACTGGACACGGGCAAGGACTTCCTATTCCGATCGTGCGAGCTCAGTGCTCACAGGTTTTTTTTTTCTGGAAGCTCCAATCTGAGTCGTACATTCAGTACTGATGAGACACAATGATGATATCAATGCCGGGTCCGACGGGGGAAGGGAATGGGTGGGATGCTAGCAGTTTTCGGGGGAAAGATGGAAACAGGCCCAGGGCCAAACAGGCCGAGGGCCAAAGATGGATATGAATGTGCCGGGTAGGGCAAGGGGGGCCCGACCATAGCCGGCAGCAAGCATACCGTGGGGTGCCCATGAATATAATATTGTTCACGAGTACCTCGGACATACATTGTATGGCCAATGGCTATTAATGGATTGGCTTCCACAGACCCTTTGCTCCTAGTTGGCTTCCTGTCCCGAGTCATGGTTGTAGGATACTGTTTGGCAATCGGGCCATTGAACACTTAGATGCATCTTGGAACTAGAAACCATGTGACGTGGTGGAGAAATTCCGGGTCGGTCCGTCTAAAATTTACTATACTAGGACATAACAGATAGATCACAGTGCTCCATGGTGGTTTTGAAGACGGCTGTAGCCGCGGGCCTCATCATGGCTTTCGGAGGCTCCCTGGTGCGCGGAGGCACTTCCGAAATGGCAGATGCTCATATGCCTCGTATGCTGGACTTTAGCTACGCAGGATATAAAGAAGGTGAGGTGGCGCCACCGACCTTTCAGGAGCTCAAAGATGCTGGCTGGACCGTGGTCGACATGTCACAGCAAACAGAGTACGGATGCGTTCGCAATAAGAATACACGCTGGTGCGATACCGCCCTCAGTGCAGTCGCAGACGACATTCGAACCAATCAGGAGAACCGCCCGGGTACAGTAATCTATTTTCCAGAAGGCAAGTACAGCTTCCACGGTGGTGGATCCTACGTTAGCCTGGAAACCATCAGCAATTTGGTGATCCAGGGTGACGGGCCCACAAAGACGGAGATATTCATGCGCAATCCCTACGAGCCTAACAACTCGCAGCAAGGATGGAGGTTCGGCACCCCCAAAAACAACCACTGGACAGTGGCAGACATTGTGGCCGATGCCGACCTGGGCGACATGTCGGTTATTGCGGTGCCACGCAAGCCTCTGAGCGTTGGTGACAACGTGTACATTGACGCCCGGAGCGATGCAATGGCCAAGGATTTGCTGGAAGACCGTATCTACCGAGATTACTCCACTTTCCGAATGGGTGAACTCCACAAAGTTAATGCAGTGAAAGTACTGGAAGACGATCGGGTTCAGATTACATTCAGTCGCCCGATCAGCGTGCCGCTCATGCCGGAACGGTGGGGCCGTATTACGCTGCAGGGTATTGAAATGTATGGCAATATTGGGTTTCAGGATCTCAGCTGGCATGGCTACTGGAACAGCATCGAGGATCAGTTCTGCCATCATTGTCGTTGCAGTTCCTGTGTTCACCGCTGTACCTGGAAAGACGAAGGTAAGGGCGAAAATGGTACCGCGCTCTGTTGCCAGACTGCCTCCCGGGAGATCCACGACTACGGATGGCAGGCTGCTCACCTGACTGCAGTGCATGATGGTTGGGCGCGCAATATTGTCTTTCGCAACTTTAACAACAATGCCCTGGAGCACCGCCGCAACCGTGGTTTCACATACGATAGTATCAAATATGAGGGCAAGGAAAGTCACAGCGTTATGAGCATACTTGAATGCTCCGCATTCCTCATCAACAACGTGGAAGACAGGCAATATCATGCTCACGGCCCGTTACTGCGGGACTGGACTACCTATACTGTGATCCGCCACTATACAGGCAGGAATGGGAGCCCGTTCCATGATTTCCACGCTAATGGACCGTATGCCACTCTGTTGGATGCCAATAACGGCTCTCTGAACGGCAACGGAGGCCGTCAGACGGTTCATCATGTTTTTCTGACCGTGTACTGGAACAACGTCCTCACTCCCGCGTGCCGCTTCGGCAAGATTGATGGATCGCGTAGTGAGACCTTTTCGCCGCTGGACGGTCGCTCGAACTCCATACAAAACACACCAATCTTTGTCGGCTCCAAATACGCTAGTGGGCACGCTCTTACTCTTGAAGACTGTACTCTCGTACACGACGGTAAGAACATTGAGTCCATCCCATCGCTCTATGTCTACCAGTTTCGACGTCGCACTGGCAAGGACCCGCCTCTGACCGATCCTTAGTGAACCATATCATTACCATCAGGTATCCAAGTAAAAACTCTAACCTGTATTAAAGAATTCGCATGATGGAACCTTCTGTTTCCCGCAACAAGCAGGCATGATTGGTGTCGTCTGCCATCATGGTCACATGTATCGCCGCCTGTGCGCCCTGTGTCTGACCGGGAGGGAACCGTCCCCGGTAATGCCACTACCGGATCCATTTCCGAGCATATGCACAGTAGTTCATATAGCAATTTTTCCTCCCCTCCAACACATCCAGTAGAGGTTACGGATGGCGACGTGGTGTAATGGTTAGCATTCAAGACTCTGAATCTTGAGACGGGAGTTCGATTCTCCCCGTTGCCTCTCTTGGGCTTTATTTTTTTTCTTTTTTTTTTTTTTTTTTTTTTTTTTTTTTTTTGCTTCCCAAATCCCTCCGCCGCTCTCGAACGCGGCGAGTCTGCGTGTGGTGCGGTAGAAGATCACATCGTCAACGCGAGTGGTGTTGTGGTGGGGGTGGAAATCTAGAAAGTGTATTTTTTTGGGTCTTTTGGAAACTCGGAAAGTTGTGGTTCCTTGTTCTTTCTGGGGTGGTCAAAATGGATTAAACGGAGGTGCGTGCAGGTGTAGATGGTGAATACGTCCTCGTTATCACGGTAGCCATGGAACAAACATAATAACCCGTGAAACGGAGGCACTCATCGTCCACAGCCGTACACTTTTGCCGCCCAGGTCGGTCTTCTGTTTCTCAAAGATCAAGATAAGTGCATATTTCATTCCGATATCAATTAGAGGGCGGAACGACGGATGGCCACGTTGGATCCACCACTGGGCAGATCGTAGCGGTCCAGCATCATGACCTTGTCCCAGGCGGCCACAAAGTCACGCACGAAGCGCTCGTTAGCATCAGAGCAACCGTAAACCTCGGCAAGGGCACGGAGCTGAGAGTTGGAGCCGAAGATCAGGTCAAAGCGAGTGGCAGTCCACTTCTTGTCGCCAGACTTGCGGTCCTTACCGACGAACTCGTAGGCGGCCTTGCTGGTGGGTTCCCAGACCGTGCTCATGTCAAGCAGGTTGACAAAGAAGTCGTTGGTCAGAACCTCGGGGTGCTGCGTGAAGACACCATTCTGGGATCCGCCGTGGTTGGTGTTAAGCATGCGCATGCCACCGACGAGAACGGTCATCTCCGGAGGGGTCAGGGTCAGAAGCTGAGCCTTCTCCACGAGCATCTCTTCGGCAACCACACCACAGGACGGGCTAATGAAGTTGCGGAAACCATCGGCCTGGGGCTCGAGGACAGCAAACGAGTCACCGTCAGTCTGATCCTGGGTTGCATCTGTGCGTCCGGCCTTGAAGGGCACTGTCAGGCGCACGCCAGCGTTAGCCGCGGCCTTCTCAATGGCAGCGCAGCCACCGAGGACGATAATGTCAGCAACGGACACCTTCTTGCCACCAGCGTTGGAGCGGTTGAACTGTCCAGCGACACCCTCCAGGGCGGACAGGGCGCGGCCGAGCTCGTTGGGCTGGTTAACGGCCCACTGGCGCTGGGGAGACAGACGAATGCGTGCACCGTTTGCACCACCGCGCTTGTCACTGCCACGGAAAGTGGATGCAGAGGCCCAGGCAGTGGTCACGAGCTCAGAGACGGACAGTCCAGAGGTCTCGAGGATGATCTTCTTGAGATCGGCGATTTCGCGGTCGTCGATCAGAGTGCTTGGGTCCGGAGTGGGCACGGGGTCCTGCCAGATCAGGTCCTCGGCAGGGACTTCGGGACCGAGGTAGCGGGTCTTGGGTCCCATGTCACGGTGAGTGAGCTTGAACCAGGCCCGAGCAAAGGCATCGGCGAACTCCTCCGGGTTCTTCCAGAAGTGACGGCTGATCTTCTCGTACTCAGGGTCCATGCGCAGAGACAGATCGGTGGTCAACATCATGGGGGCGTGGCGCACGTTCGGGTCATGTGCATCCGGAACGGCGTCAGCAGCGGCTCCACCCTTTGGCTTCCATTGCCAGGCACCGGCAGGGCTCTTGGTCAGCTCCCAGTCGTACTTGAACAGGTTCTCGAAGTAACCCATGTCCCATTGTGCCGGCTTGGTGGTCCATGCACCCTCCAGGCCGGAGGTGATGGTGTACTTGCCGTCACCAGTACCGAAGGAGTTGGTCCAGCCGAAGCCCTGCTCCTGGATGGAGGCACCCTCGGGCTCCTTACCGACGTATTTGCCAGGGTCACCGGCACCGTGGCACTTGCCAAAGGTGTGACCACCCGCAACCAGGGCCACGGTCTCGTAGTCGTTCATAGCCATGCGACCGAATGTCACGCGGATGTCGTGAGCGGCCATGACGGGATCGGGCTTACCGTTGGGGCCCTCCGGGTTGACGTAGATGAGACCCATGACCACGGCAGCCAGGGGGTTGTCCAGGGTGGTGCGGTCGGTCTTGTCGCCGGCGTAGCGGGAATCAGACAGCCATTCGGACTCGGATCCCCAGTAGACGTCCTCCTCGGGCTCCCAGAAGTCCTGGCGACCACCACCGTAGCCAAAGGTCTTGAAACCCATAGACTCCAGAGCGACATTGCCGGTGAGGATCATGAGATCAGCCCAAGACAGCTTGGCGCCGTACTTTTGCTTGATGGGCCACAGCAGACGGCGGGCCTTATCGAGGTTACCGTTGTCGGGCCAGCTGTTGAGGGGAGCGTAGCGCTGCATACCGGAACCGCCACCGCCACGGCCGTCACTGATGCGGTACGTACCTGCAGCGTGCCAGGCCATGCGAATGAAAAGGGGGCCGTAGTGACCGTAGTCAGCGGGCCACCAGTCCTGGGAGTCGGTCATGAGCTTCTTCAGGTCGTCTTTGACGGCGTAGAGGTTGAGCTTCTTGAACTCTTCAGCGTAGTTGAAGTTCTCACCCATAGGGTTAGACCTTTCGGAGTGGTAACGCAGGACGCCGAGATTGAGGGCATTGGGCCACCAGTCCTCGTTCCTGGTGCCACCACCGGCTGCCTTCTTGGGGGCGCCACCAGCGAAGGGGCACTGCGAGACTGCGGGTTGTTCCATGGTGATTTGAGAAGCTCCTCTTTGTTGATTAAGACTCTTAACTAGATTTCCGACAGAGGCTGTTCGAGATAAAGAACTCGAGGATTGGAGAGATCTGAACCCAGCTTTAAATAGATCGCTGCGGTATGGTAGTTTCAAGGACCTCATCATCTGCAAAGGCTAAAGTTGAATCATTCACGTAAGCAAATGCAGAAACAGTCTGTGAATGTAATGTGCAGCCTCTCGTGCATGTGACAGGACAACTTCAAGTCGGAAATTACGAGACTTTCGAACTAATTTTTCGAGCTGTTCTGTGACAACACCTTGGTGCCTGGGTTCATGGGAAATACGATGCCTGCAAAAAGAACAACGCAAGCAAGCCAAGTGTAAGAGATCGGGAGACAACCCCCTCAGTGCACCAGAGCTGCGCCGGCCCTGGGGAGCGGAAAGAGTAGGGGGGAGTCTCACTGCTTTGTATAGTAGCGATGCAGTCCTACATACATTCCAATCTGTTTTTTTTCCTTTGGCCGGATCCAACCTCAGCCGTTGTATGCTACTCTCCCGGTTCACCTCCCGGCAGGTCGTCTGCGTCTGTTTTGTTTCCCTTTTTCTCCTTTTTTTTCTTTGTTTCCTTTGTTTTTCGTTCCACTGGGCACAAGCGGCCCTCATTTTCGTGGACAGCCAGCCAGGCGTACCGACCGACCGACCGACCGACCGACCGACGACAAGCGAAGCCGTACCGCAAAAAAAAAATGGAGCAGATAAAAAACATTGCCGCGCTTTTTATTTTCGCCTAGGTTCGTTACTGTTGGCGGCCATCGCTGCCCTTTCGTGGGTTTCGTGTTTAGTCGCTCTTTTTTTCCTTTTTTTTGCGCGCTTCCTGCGCATCATTTACGGTGTCCGATGCGGCACCGCAAGTTAGGAGAGATCTCTCCTTCTTTTTTTTTCCTAAAACGCGGCCCCCTTACCCCAGCCTTTGCCCGCTCCCCCACCCCGGGGGGGGCGGGGGCTCTCTCTGTCTCTCTCTGTGCCTGCGGCCCATGGTTTTCTCCCGGTACCCCCCGCCCGCGCCCACCCGGGGGAGGGGGGGTTTGGACAACTGCGCAAGAAAAGAGGAGCAAGTGTTTGTGAAGAAGTCCACTGTCCGCTGGCCTTGTCTGCTGTTGTTGTGCTGGGCTCCGGGATGCCGGGATGAGAAGAAGCCAAGGCACTCCGCACTGCAGCAAGCCACAAGAGTTGGCGAAGTTGGATCTCGTGAGATGGGTCCAGGGCAGGGAAGCCCTGTGGGCTGGCTGTCCCTTTGCGCAAACACACATTCACAATGCTTACGCACACTGCGGCCTGTTTAATTGTTGTGCAGTAATGGTCAGGCTCGTCGTGTCTTTGTGTTATGAATGCTCGCTGACCGGGGATCGTGCTCTGCAATCTTGAGTTGTTGTGCTTTCCCAGATGCTGACAGAACCCAGCCATGAAGTCGGGTCGGCTGGCCATCCACAGATCGCTTCAAAGACATGAGTCCAGAGTGTTTGATTTTACATGTGTGCTACCAAAGATGCTCTGCGACAACAGATGGTGCAATAATTGCACGAGTAGCAGAGCGACTTGCACCATCGTGTCCATCTCTCCGGTCTAATCTTCCAGTGTTACACACGACTCCGTCGTTGTTTTGTGTCCTCACCGTTCCAGCCACTTGGATGATAGACTTGATCTGAGGTTCGCACACGTCGCGCATCGCTCTTTTGATCCACTTACGTTCACTATGGCTGGCCTTCGGCCTGCAGAAGCACGGGTCGTCCTTTTTATCTCTGGGCACATCTCGTTCCGCCTTGCCTTTCGCATGACTTTTTCCACGTTGGTAGCAGTCTTCCTACGGAGATGACCCGTCCCGTTGATAGTAAAAGATCATTTTTAATACTTAATGTATTGATACTAATTTGATACGCTGATTGTTGATTCACCCACAACAAACACGAAAACTTCCGCCAGCGCGGAAACCCTTGCACGGCTTTCCATCCCGTGCATTCATTTCCAATGAATTTTCTCCCTCCAGGAGAAAAGCACAGGTAGATACCTCATGAACACAGAGAGCTGCTATACCAACCCCATCTTTATATGTAAAGTATATTGTGACAGTGTACGACTCTCCCACATCTGTATACATTCGGAGTGCCCGTGCGCCGCAATCCCGTGCATATTGGCAGCCGTTGGAACACCCCCGCACGGAGGTGAACGGAGAGAGAGAGAGAGACACACACACACACACGGGGGACCAAAAGAGACAGAGCCGACAAAGATCCACAGAGAGAGAAAGATGGTGAATTTCTTTATTTATAAAAAGAAAACAAAGGAACAAAAAATCATGTGGTTTTTCCGTGCGTTTGTCCGTCCGTCCCAATCTTTTGTCGCAAAAAATCTACAACACCGCCCATTCACTCCTTAACCCCGCCCCGTGGGCGCACCTGGCACAGTGATCGAGAGACTAAAAATTGCAAAGAAGAGTACCAAAAGGCCCAACCAAAAACTAAAAAAAAAAGGAAAACATAAACAGAGCCAAGAACGCGAAACACACACACACACACCCGCGCACGGCACGTACACCGGGCACGGGAGAGTGCAAAAAGTAAGCGAAGGCCCCCCGAGAGGGGGGGGGTGTAGGGGAGGAGTAGGGGAGAGACGGGCAGGCAGTGAGAAAAAAAAGTGTTTACTCTTTTCTCGTGCTAAAAATAGACCCAAACTTCCCCTCTTTTTGTCCTCCCCACCAACTCTGACTCCTTTTTCACGTTAGGGGTTTTCGTCTCTCTCCTCCCACCCCCCCCTGGCGCCCCGCGGGAAGGGGGGGGGACCTGTGTCTCTGGTGTCTCGCTCTCTCACTCGCTCACTCCAGAAGCAGCCACTCTGGCGGCGCTCTGTGTGTGTGTGTGTGTGTCTCTCTCTCTTGCTGTTGCGGCTCTTCGTCGCTCTCTGCGGGGCCCGTACTCCATGCTCTCTCGTCAAACAATGCTTTTCCTTTAAGATTCCCTGCCTCTCTGTTGGACCCGTTGGGATGCTCGGGTGTGTTGTGCCCTTTGTTCGTTGTCGGCTTCTCTGTCTCTTTTTTTAGCAAAGCAACCCCAGACCGGACGGTGTTTGAAAATCTCCCATAGTGAATGTACAGACCAACGCGTTTCTGCGGACCCCCCAAAAAAGGGAGCATGACTCGGATTTGATTTTTTTGATGAAACCTTCGTTGAACAGGAGCAATTCTTGGGAGAAACCCAACCATGGAGGAAACGAGGCCAGCAGGCAAACCGGGGACCGGACCGAATGTGTTGCCAGCACAGTGCCCCAAAACCAAGTCGGAAAATATAAGGGGTCCCTGGAGAGACCAAGAAGAGCCGCAGGGTACGGGAACGGAAAAAGATCCGCACCCACGAGTGGGTTAGTTGCCACGCGTGCAAGAATAGATCCACAACGCACATCGTGCATGCCGGTCGCTCGACATGCTAAACACAGACCGAAAATGATTTTGATCTGAGTGCAGTGAAGAGAGCAACGGATCTGTGCTTAACATGCGAGGTGTGATGAGATTACATCAATACCAATTTGTAATCCGGAGCGGAGTTGCGCAGCCACCGAGCCCACCATTTGGGGAGTGCAGAGTGACTCTTATGTACGCACGGGAACTAGGTTTGTCCTCTTTTTCTATGGCACCGCCCGCGCAGGGGGGGGTGCCGGTCTACCTAAGCTCAGGATGATGGTCGCAGACCCGGATCACTGGTAGATGGGATTCTCGGGTGAGTATCGAGAGAGTCTGACTTTCACCATGCCTAAACGAACCTGAAGAGTGCCCGTGGACAAAGGACTCCACATGGTGAGAATCAACGATGCCGTTTGTTGGAGTACAGCACATGACCCTGTAGATCATTCCGAGTTAATCCGGGACTCGGCTGACGGTCCAAGATCCCCAAACATGGTATGACATGCTGATCTCTCCTGAATGGAAATAAAACTTCTCTCCTCAGTGTCAGAGAAAGTCAAAGCTCAAATGCTCCGCATCCGTGACATCACATATGCGCCCCTTATATCTCCAAAGCCACCTCAATCGCCAAGAGATGTCCTTCGTCAGCAATTTGGTCCTCACCTCCACCCCATCCCTCCATTCACCAACGTACTGAGCTAATCAGTCCGATAGACACATGATGCAGAGCAGCAGTATTCATGCTCTAAGTGGTTAGCTGGATAGGAGGCAGGGCCTGATGATCCTGGCTTCCCGGGGCGCATATGGTCCCATGCACCCAAAACCACCTGAAGGGGTGGGGATCGTCACAAGGATCCTATCCTGCTTCCCGTACAGTAAAACGTAGTGCGAGCAATTAGTTTAACCCTCAGAACCGATTGGTGAATTTTTTTTTTCTTTTTTGGCCTTCGCTGCTATGGTTTTATAGGGTGCTATGGGTATACGGAGGTCAACAAAACTGTCCCATTTTCTTAGGGACGTGCTGCCGTTCCATGGGTGTTGGCACTGGGAATGCCTTGCACCGTTAGAGACAGTGGGCGGAGTGGAACGGGGCCTAATTATTCTCTTTGGAGAGGCGTTGCTTGTGATGCCAATTGGCCCGCCATGGGGAACCACTTCTACTACAGCATTACCACCTTGGAGATCAGACGGTAAAGTTGTCGTACTGCATGCCCATGGACAACACCAAGACCAGAGCTCGGGAGCAAATGGAAACCTCAGCAAAGAACAAGCTGTTCGCGTTTTCGAGTTGACCTTCGGAACCTATTCTACAAATGTGTTCTTGCCCCCACACTGACAACTAACGTGCTCATCACCACATCCACACGGTCGAGAACAAAAACCCAAGGCCAGTACGCACAGACGATCAAACTTGCACGTACCAACGGATACCAATGGGAATGCGACTGAAACGTCACGCAGATGATCGCGTGGAGGACTGGGGCTTAGGGACTCAGTACTGGATCCGTTACCCCAAAGTGGATGCGTCCCCCCCACCCCGGGGTGAAGGAGGCCCGCGTGATTGGCGCCAAAGGTTCAGTCAGTAGTGCCGGTGATGAAAAAACTGGCTGGCAAAAATTTGCCCCTGCACGACAATACACTGTCTGAAGTGAGATTCCAATAGTGAATAAACCACAACGGGAGGCCAGCTCCAAATGCGCGACTGCGCCTCCCCAAACCTAAAAAAAGTCAGGGCCCGTCAGGGAAGCAGGGCCCACCTACTCCTTGCGACCAAGCAAGCGGGTCCAGCGGGCAGAGCGACACCGAAGATGAACCGGACGTGGAAGTTTTCTTCTTGGGACCGACCGGGTGGGGGGGGGGGGGGGGGGAGGAGGAAAGGTTTGCTCCACCTTGCGTGCCCCGGAGGGCTGGGGGTGCCCCGCCCACCGGGGAGCGGTGGGTGCTTCGGCTGAGTGATGGGAATCTGGGAAGCCATGTCAGAGCGAGATATGGATACCCAGAGGGTACTTATAAGCATCGTGGGGCTCCCTCTACTCTGTTGAAGTTCATAGAAATAATTCATTGCGAAAGAACACCTTTGGCTGATATCACGAATGAAAAGTTACCTGAGAGATGGTGCCTTTGCCCGCAGATCATGACGGGTGACGGTTCATCGAACGCACAACGGCGAGCACAGTCTGGCGCAGGCGCCACTGATCAAGAGCGGCAGGTGAAGAAGCTGAAGCTGGAGGACAAGGATGGGAAGGCCATTCCAACGTACCCGGGATCATGGACTAGAGATGCAGTATGGCAGGTCTTGAAAGAGAAGGGATGGCTCACGGAGAATCCAGCGCAGGTTATTCCCGTCTTCAAAGTGTATCTGGAGTTGTTCCGAGTGCGTGGGTATGCAACTGGCCGTATCCACCGGGTATCATTCCCACCAGGCAAACCATGCAAGCTTTTACGGATCCCTGCCGAGTCTGTGGCTAGCAAACGTTGGGTGTATTTCGTGTGGGCCCGGAAATCTCCTAAAGGACCGTTCTCAATTTTCCTCACGGTCCCCTCTACGACATCGCTAGACTTGCGGGAGACACCAATGCTCTTCTCTCTCTTCAAGGACAACATGCAGGGAATATTGGAGAACTCCGTTGTCAAGATCCCGGGTAAGGAACTAAAAGTCAAAGGAGATCCTCAGACGGACTTTTCAAAACTTTCCATTGCCATTAGTGACACGGATGGCACTTTTGTTATCTACGACCTGTACGAAGGGTTGGTACACCTCAAATAAAATCACTCACTGCACGTCAGAATCATTAATCTTTGACATTAGATAATATTTATCCTTTATCATACAAACAAACACAAAATTTTAGCCTTACAATGGCAGCCTCAGACCTTCAATTATTTGCTTCGCTGCGTGCTCCACAATGGCTGACGCAGACGCAATTTGTGTCTCCGTAAGCTCTTTATCGTTCGCCAAGAGAGCATCCACAATACCTGCGAAGGCTACGCCTGCGTAGCTGTTGAGGCTGCTAGGGGCAAAGACAATGTGACGGTACCAAGGTCGCCCTGGCAGACCCATGACATCGATGAAGGAACGCTCTGTCTGGTACAATTTATCGTTCCAGGTGCGGATCTTGAGGACATCTGTCGGATCACCAAGTTCCAGTAGGGGTCGCTTTGACTCAATGTCATTGTGCAACCGCTTGGCGGCATTCGCAAAAAGGCCGCAGGCCTGCTGAAGGCGATCAAGGGAGATGTCCATGGTTTTCAGCTCTTCGCCATAATTATTCTGTAGATCACGAACGTAGGACCTCAGAGCGGTAGCGTAGGTGGTCCAGTTGATCGGAAGGACGCGGTCAGTTGCGAGCCTAAGGGCCATCACTGCCCACATTTTAGCAACTGCAGCATGAGCTTTGAAGCCAGGGTCAACAAACTTCGACATCCAGTCATAGGAATCATGGACACTGTGATAGGTAGGATAGGAGCTGACGTCGTACTTCCGCGGGTCCCAATCGAATCGAACCTCAGCGGTCGCCATGCCAATATGCTGCAGGAACACAGTAAAGTCAGATCCAGAACCTAGCTTCGTGATGCTGGGCATGGCATCCTCGCCCGGAAGTATATCCTGCCAAGCATCGAACAGGGTCGCATATTCGTCACTGATGTATGGAATCATCTTTGACGTCTCGTACATGAGATCCTTGAGATTTGGTGATGCTTTGCCCGCCAGAGTTTTGTTGCCCTGCACGGCAATGTCAACGTTCAGATAAGCAACTGCTGACTGGCTCAGCTGGGCCCGGTATTGCTCTCCGTACTCGCTGGATCCAATGAGACCCTCTTCCTCAGCATCCCAGGAAGCAAAGACGATGCTCCTTGCGGGATTCCAGCCACGGTGTCGGAGGAGCGAAAATGTCCGTGCCACTTCCATGAGGCATGCTGTACCCGACGAAGGATCAGAGGCACCGTAGACCCATGCATCACGGTGATTGCCAAGAATAATTTGACGATCGGGCTCAGAAACGCCATCCATAACACCGATAACATTGTAGATCGGCGAAAGTGTAATGTTTGAATGCACCTCGAAGTGTGCACTGAGCGTGGTGTCCTCAAACCCGGGCCCCAAGTGATAGGCCGCTTGGAGCCCACCCTTCCATTCCTCGGGCGCTTCCTCCCCTCCTAGGCGACTCATTACCTCTTCCGCATCACCGTAGCTCATTGGCATTACAGGGATGGTTGGTAGACCCGGTGGATCCGCTAAGTGTGGGGCACCAGGTGTTGACGGGTACCCAGGCGTTGAAGGATCGCCGACACCCATGTACAGAGATCCCCGCTGGATACCATCCTTGGGTAGCCACCATCCATTTGGGTACGCCTCATCCAAGTTGACAGCATAGTCTTCGGGGTCCGAAAAAATGATCAAGCCAGCACATCCGAACGCGGCAGCCTGGGTCGCTTTGTCACCTCTGAAAATCTTTCCGTAGCGAGCCAGCGCGATGGTTCCATTCAAGTCGATCTTCTTTTCGTCGACCAGATAGTCAAAGTCCTGTTTCCGGCCATAGTTGACATACACAATCTTCCCATTCTCGACAGTACCGGTCTTTGCGTAGCCATTGAACGGGGGAGAGACATCAGGGTCATCCTTCTCGGTGCCCAATGGCGACTCGCGCTTCTCGGATCGGAAGATGGTACTATTGCCGTCACTAATGCTTAGGAAGTTGTCAGCCGTGGCATTTGGAAAGGGCAACAACACATTATACTCGATTATTTCGGCCCGTAGATCTAGGGCCTCAAACTGGTCCTTGATGTACTTTGCAAGTTCGTAGTTGCGCCCCATGCCTGCGACGTGCGCTTTTTCTGTGAAGTACTTCAGGCTCTCACTGAGGCGATCCTCTGATATACTTTCGACAATGAATGAAGTGTAGTAGCTGACGTCATGCTCAGGAACACCCACGGCATGGCGCAATTCCGAAAATGCTACTCCACTGAGGAATCCGCTGGCCAGAATGAGAAGCAACACAAAAAAGCTAAATGTCTGCCTTGCTGTGTAACTTGAGAGCCATCCCATTTCCATGTCGAACGGCCTAGGACTTCCCCCATTATTTGAAGGGGATCTGGAGCCACCTGCCCTACCAGGGCTCAGCAGATAGTCTGTGTCATTCTCCTGTTCGTCGTTGGGAAGGCGCAGGTTGGGTACACCATTTCCGTTGTCGTTCACTTCTTCCCGCCCGTTCGCAGGCTCAGGTAATTCGTCTTCCAACTTCTCATAATCATCAACACGGAAGCGAGGTGCCTTTCCCTTTTGAGAATGGCCCTCTTCCATCTCAAATTCCTCGTCGATGTCCATTTTGAACTACTTGTGTGATGTCGGAGATGTGAAGGTGTCAACCGAATGTATTCACTCTTTTGCTGAGGATCCCATCTTTGTAGTATTTATCCAACACTTTAGTTGTCATGTCAAAAAGCTTGTCTGATTGACTCCAAACTAAACTCGAAGTCATGGTTTTTCTAAATAGCTAACAAAAGACTAGAGTCTCAAAAAAGGAACAACAGAACCTCTGATTCTGCGGAGGGTCTCACCTCCGGAGTTGCTACGCTTCCCTCCCCCACCGCCGACGTCCGGGAGGGCCCCGGAGGCCCGTTGCTACAAACCGCTACAAATAGTAGCAAAGCCCGCACGTTCCCGATCGAGAGATATAGAAAGGGTGGCTCCAAATCCGGACTGGCTCTGCACCTGAGGTTTCTGAAGCTCACTTTCCTGACCATTTACATGGACTTAAATATGCTAATAATTTTTATGTGTTAGTCTTATTGTGTTACGTTAATCATACCAAGTGCAATTCAAACAATTCATCCTGTGACGGCCACCCGGTTAATGACGACGTGCTTGGGAGCAACTTCTACAAGCTGGGCAATCAACCCAACAACCTTTGTCTCGTTCAGGGTTGCAGATGTCAACTGACATGACACCTGCAGGATGTATGCCTGTCCGTTGTAATGCGCCTGCATGTTGGTCTCATCAAATACCCAGCGGCTCTGTCCCGTGCTGAGGAAGAACTGTTTCACGGCCTGACTACCCTGTACGTACTGTCCTGCGAATTCTGCCTCCACATTGGGGTCGAATAGCTGCTCAAGGGCCTCTTGGGCGTTTGGATCTCCAAGTTGGTTCATGATTTCTGAGAAGGCCGTCAGGAAGGCCATGGACAGCTGGCGAGGATCGATGGGCTCCGGGTGGCTGCCTCGCCGCGCGTTTTGCGATTCTACGATGAATTGTTGGGATTCTTCCTGCGACAGCAGCTGCAACCCACCAGAACCCCCGTTTGCTGCAATCATAGGCTTCTGTGGATTTGCCCCGAAGACGAAACTGCCTGGAATCGCGAGGATATGAATCGTGTTGTGGACCTGCCGATTGTCATTGTACTGGTGATGGTTGTGAGTAACATGCTGATGGAAGTTGAACGTAATGCTGGTCGGTGCTGATGGGGCGCTGTTCGACTCATTCTTTGACGATACCTTTTTGTCTCGTGAATTGGCAAGACTCAACAATCTTGTGCGCTCTCGATTCCCACACTGAGGTGAACATCCGCACAGTTTCTCATCACACGGTGCTCCTGCCTTGCGGCATTCACAACCGCCTCCCAAACAGCCTTGCTGGCAAGAGCATGTTGGCAAGTTGACGCACCCTCTTCCCTCAGACGAACAGCATTTGCACAAGATTGCAGAGCACTTAATGCCAAGCCGTCTACAACTGCAGTGATTTGTTGCGCATGCGCCAGCCTTGCAACCGCAACCAGGCACCTTTATCCGGCTACTCTCATTCACATCACTCATTTTCTAAATGATGTAATGGCTGGTAACATGTCTGTGTTCTAAATTCTTTAAACTGTGTGTTCTTCGCTTTCTGATAGCTCACCCTGTAGTCATAATTCCCTCGTTTCCGGACGACTCTCCCGTTCTGATATCTCTCATTTTGGATGCGAACTATATAATGACATTGATTGTGACTTGGGACTCATCAAATACCTCGAGTGCAAGCGTGCACGACATTGCCGTAACATTACTAAATTGTCCAGGAGGCTTCACCTGTCGCGTCCTCGGACTTGCAATCACACCGTGACATAACAATGTCGCCCTGCTTGCTGCATCAATCCGAACCCATTCGCTGTTTTCGGGAAGAAAAAACAGCCGGGGCAAAAAAGGCCAACAGCAGTGGCCATTGGCCCAGAATCCAAGGGAAAACACCGGGCTAGGAGGGAAGGCGGTAAAACTTCAGCGGGTTCCCTCTCTCACCGGAGGAGTGCGAATTCTACCCGGGAACAGCCACGAAATATTTTCATTACACGATTGCGGTTGGATGGAACATTTCTGTCTGTATTTTTTTTCTCTGGTTGGAGGAGGAGAGGGAGTTTTTTTCTTTGTGTTCGGACCCGACAGGAAGGGAGGGGACCCAGGCAGAAAATCTCTTATGGTGCAAAAGATTCCTGGAGGGCTCCCGGGATACTATTCTAAACGATCAATATTATTCTTCATCGCATGAACGTGGCTGTAGAATATAAGTATATTGATAAATATCACGACATACCTAAATCACATACTGGCATAGCGAAAATAATCAATAAAAATTACGTTGGGGCTTTCCATTACACAGTGCGCAGAGAGGCCCCCCCCCCAATAGTCATGACCTGCGTCCATACGAAAAGCCCTTTGGAGAGTTTCGCCCTGCTGCGCTGTTTCTCTCCGCTGTCGTGTTCTCAGCTTTTTCCAAACTTTTTCTTCTCCTTTGTTTCAAAGTTTGGGTCAACCCCCCCTCCTTCTCTCCTCCATAACACAGGCCGCCCCCGTGGCCTCCGTTCTCCCCACCAAATCGCCAGACCCGGAACCGTCGCTGATTCGCAAGGAAGCAATTCTAAAAATAGCTGAGTAATGAATGTATCGAAGTCTTCGTACCAAGCGATCGCATGGGGCATGGCATGTAGAGAAAGTTCTGGTGCCCCGATCCGTTTTGCAACCATGGCACTAAGCTGTGCAGATGGTGCGGCATGATCATTCTCCAGGCAAAGTGTACTGAAATAACCAGGGTACCGTCCTACTTTACATCTTATCACGAGGTTCAGGTTTCTCCTGAGTTCTTGTCTCACCTTCCAATCCGTGATGATGGTGATGATGATTGCGGCCTGACAAACGTGTCCCGTCGCTCCCAGGTCGAGGTCTGTGTTCCGCTTGCCTTCTCATTTGGCTTTGGAACGATGAGGCTGGCTTTTGGTGGACTGGAAGGAAGAAAACGGCAGAAGGACACACACAACGGACGCAGGAACCATAGACTTGCATAAGAAATTCACCGCGGATAAAGCAGCATTGAGAAACGCACATCGCGCGCGCACACATATACACACACACAGAGGCGCCGGATATGGAGCAAGGTATCACTGAAAGCAAGATTCACAAGAAGGACACAATAACGGGGGGCCAGAAACGGGGAACCATCGGGGACCTTGCTTGACCCATGTGGAGTTGTGACCCCAGAGATAGGGCCCACAGACACAGAGAGAGAGATGAGAGATGAGAGACAGAGAGAGCAAAGGCCGCGGTTAAGTTCCCCACTGGCCCAGTGTTAACTTTCTCATGCTTTGCTCTTGTTCGGCCCTCGAGTTTTGTGGTACCACCCTCTGTCTGAGAATATTGTATCAAATCTACTCTTTTTGATTTAGCTCTGCCGTCGCTTGGGAGAGCGGGAAAATTTTGACAGATTCGAACTCAGCACCCTC
>PDIP01000023.1:24868-105379 GCA_002811645.1 Corallochytrium limacisporum
GGGGGCCCCCCCCCCCGGGGGGGGGGGGGTTGCCAGTCTTTGCCGCGGCAGGGGGCCTCCCCGCAGGAGAGAGACGGTGGAAGGAAGCCATTTTTCCCCTGAGCCACCCCGGAAGCTTTGGCGGTGGAGGGGAAAAAAAAAGGGAAGGGGGGAGGGGAGGGGAGGCCCCCCACCACCAAAAAGCAGTGAAAAGATCTCTCTCCCGCTGTTTTCCACTGCACCTCTCGCCCCGACAAAAAAGGGAGAAGAGAGGCCCCCCGGGGGGGGGGGGCAGAGCAGGGAAGAGGGCTGTGCGGTCCAAAAATAGAAGAAGGCAAAGTGGACCATCGCCCGGCGAAGCCGCGAAGTGGTGCACGGGCCTCGCCATTTTAATAAGGCTGTAGTGACGCTTCGTCCGCCCAAGGCTTCTGTGGCGCACCCTTTGGTGTCGATTCTTAGTGGAACCATTGCTCTTCCGTCAAACTGCGGTGTTGAGTTAATGTCTACAATGACCGGCGTCACAAGCATGTAGGAGCACAAGGTGGACAGGGGCCAGTTCGAGGATTCTGGACCAGCCACATCATTTTGCTCTTTGCTAGCCGATGGTCTGGTCAGCAGGTCGGCCCACCGTTACGTCTGAGCCACTTTCTTTTGTGAGCAGCGAACAACACGCGCTGGTATTGGAACAAAAGGTGCTTGAAGGACGACTAATCTAAGCCTGACCCGATTACCTTAGACTTCTGTGAATAGATCAGAGGATCAGACGACTTTGGGTAAAGATCATCTGATGGAAAAAAGCATGCCGGCTGAAAACGTGCCGAACTACCTGAAGCCTCCGCGCTTCGCTCGCAAGAAGGAGGGCCAGACCGGTACCTACTCCTACCAGGAGAGCCTCCCTTCTCTGCCTGTTCCACCGCTGCAACAGACCATTGACCTGTACTTGAATACCGTCCATGCAGTGTGCACCACCGAAGAGTACGAAAACACCAAGCGGATCGCCGAGGCTTTTGTGGTGAAGGAAGGTCCCAAGCTTCAGGAGATGCTCGAGGAGCGTGGCCGCAAAGAGCGCAACTGGCTGGCCACCTGGTGGGACAAGTATGCCTACATGACCGATCCCGAACCCACACCCATCCGCATCAACTTCACCGGACCCGCAGAGTACCCGTTCTGGCAGCCCTTGAAGAACGGCCAGATCCTGCGTGCTGGCGCTTGGGTTTACGAAATTGGTCAGCTGAACAACAAGCTGCGAACGGAGGTATTCCCTCCGGACGAGTCTTTCGGTAACGTCATGTGCATGAATCAATACCGCAACTTCTACGGATGTGCCCGTGTGCCCGGCGAGAAGGAGGATGAGATTGTGCGCAACCGGGAATCCAGCCACTTTGCTGTCTTCTGCCGCGGCCATGCCTACAAGTTGGAGGCCTACGAGCCCAACTCCTGGGAGCCCCGCACGGCACACGAGCTCGGTGAGTCTCTTGCAGCTATCCGTCGGGATGCTTTGTCACGGGGCAACAGCGATTGTGTCGGTGCTCTGACAACAGACAAGCGACCCAACTGGGCCCGCAATCGCAAGTACCTGGCCGCGCTGAGCGAGAAGAACGCGTACAGCCTGAAGACCATTGAGGGTTCCATCATCCAGATCAACCTCGACCTGGGATCAAGCCCCGCTCTAAAGGAGCGCGCTGAATTGACTCTGGCTGGCGATCCCAGTAATCGCTGGTTCGACAAGGCTCAACAGCTTTGCGTCTACGAGGACGGAATGGGTGGATCCAACGGTGAACACGGCGTAGCTGATGCCATGGTTATGGTGTACACCATGCAGACTGTCACCGACCGTCTGTCAACTGGCGAGGCGGAAGTCAGCATGAAGAATGCTGACTATTACTGTAACTTCACCGGACTGGCTGATGAGGCCAAGGCCAACCGTCTGGACTTCGACGTGGATGAGAAGCTGTCTGCGTGCATCCTGGAGCTCCGCCAGGACTTCGCCGCCCAAGCCGCCAGGGTGGACTTGGAGCCGATCCTTTTCGACGACTTTGGCAAGAGCACTCTTCGTCAATTCAAGGTGAACCCGGACTTTTTCTGCCAACAGGCCATCCAGCTGGCTTACCACCGTCTCCACGGTAAGTTTGTGGCCACTTATGAGACTGCACATCTGCGTTTCTTCTACCACGGTCGCACTGAGACAGTCCGCAGCTGTACCTATGAGTCTCGCAAGTTTGTGGAGACCTTTGAAGCATTCGAGAAGGGCGAGACCACCGCGGAGGAGGCCTACAAGGCTTTCATGGTTGCCATTAAGGCCCATCAGACGTACATGCAGCGGGCTACCTTCGGACAGGCATGCGATCGTCATTTGTTCGGCCTCAGTCTCCTTGCTGCCGAGAATGGCATGCCAACCCCCGAACTGTTCACTGACCCAGCCTACACCAAGACCGGCGGCGGTGGCAATTTTGTGCTGTCCACGTCTACCACGGGATACACTCAGCAGTGGGGCGGGTTCACCCCAATGGTCAATGACGGCTACGGTGTGTGCTACTCCATCCAACCGAATTCCATCCGCGGCCTGACCACAGCCTGGAAGGACGGCAAGGACACCAATGCGGAGAAAATGACCGAGGCGTATATGCAGGCTCTGCGTGACATTGCCAAGATGGTCCAGGACACCATGCCCCCAGCCGAGCCCAAGCAGGCCTAATCAGAAAACGACGGTCATCTATTCCCAGGAGACTCAACATAGTAGGTCATCTCACTGTAATATGTACATGACTCAACCACACCAATAAAATGCGCATTCACTTCTACAAGATTGTCAATAACTAGTCATATATTGTTCACCATTTTCTTGATATGGCATATTTTACATGCTGCCGATGGAGCCTGTTGGCGGTCATTCCCGGCGGAAGCGGGCGACCCACTCCCTGCCACCGCGACCCGGGTGGCTCAGCTCTTCGGGTAGGCGGTACGCTTCGTAGAGTTTGAATCCGTACGGGTTCAGATACTCAAGTGCAAGCTCCTTGCTGATCACGAAAGGAGGTCCTTCGCCGCGACCTGAAAGGGGAACCTCTCCCGACTGATTCGACTCTGCTTCCTGCCTTGCTTCCCGCCTTGCTTCCGGATTGTCGCCGCATGGGAACACCAGCAGGAAGATCTCGCCATCTTGCTTCAGGTTATCTGCATGTGCCTTTGCCCAGTCCTTCCGCTGCTCAGGATACATGGCACAGAAGAAGGTGTAGTCATAGATGAAATCAAACTTGTCAATTTCTTTCAGGTTCATCTCGAACCAGTTGGTGTTCTTAACACACCAGCGATTTGGGTCGAGATCTTCCTGTGTCTTCAGCCACTTCTGGGCCTCAGCCTTGGCAGTCTTCGAAATTTCAATGCCCGTGGCCGATTCATATCCGTAGCGCAACAGGACGGCCAAGTCATATCCCCGACCACATCCGGGCACTGCAGCACGACCTCGCTTCAAAGGCTTGTCCTCCCGCTTCAACTCGGCCGCGAGCGCCGGTGAAGATCCGGAAGCATCAAACTTGGTACCCTGCTTGAGGATTCCATCAGGAGTGTTCCATATGTCTTCCCAGTCTTTGCCTGGCATGTTTTTTTGGTATATACGTCAGAAAATGTTGTGTAGATGTGTGTAGTGCGGGACTATTTCCGAGTTGCCAGCCGAATCATGATTGCATCCCAAGAAGGGTTCCCACCATAATTTGTACGCGCGCTCTTTAAGTACCCAGAAAACAATCAGCTGTCATACCACCAATGCCCAGTATTATGACCGGCAACCACTTCGGGAATTTGCTTTCGATGCCGCGAAGAACAGAAACGTGGTCCTCGTATCTGAACCCTGAGGTTCCACAACACTCCCCTCTGCATTTTGAGCGCTCTCCCCCGGGCAAAGGGGACCCGGACGATTAAGGCTGCGCACATTCTCCTTCTCACCTGACGTTTCGGACAAAATAGGGAGCGAGCGGGGTGACGTAGAATTTGCTTTTGGCTATTTTGCTTGTGAGGCAAAAGGACACAACACCTTTTGTCGTTTGCGGCTGAGCACAGATTTGTCTCCCGTTTGTGTTGGTGAAGGGTGTGTTTGGTCCCCCGCCTCCTGTTGTGCAGGGCACAAGCTGTGGCCAAAACCCGACTCGTGTGTGGTCGTCTCGTAGGGGTGCGCGCCTCCCCGGTACAACTTCCCCATGGTATCTGTTGTTCTGCAGGGCCTTTGCCTTCCCTCTCTTGGCTCGCCCTTCCCTGGGCCCCTCTGAGGAAGGGGAGAGCAGGACGATGGTTGGTATTGATTCGGTGATCTTACACGAATCAATTTTGGACGGCTGGGCTGCAGGTGACAAGGAGGGTCACCCCCGTCCCCAAATGTTCCGACGTCCCAGGAAAAATCTGCGCCGTTTTCTTGCACTGCCGGGCAGTGAAGGGGAGGGGGGCTATAGTGACTGTTCGGATAAAACTCTGACCCCGGTTTTTTTTTAATTGCGGGGTTCATACTCCTAGGAACCTCCTAATCGGCACCGTCTACCAGAAAACATTAACACAGAGAATCAACCATATGAATTCCCTTTGCCATCCCGTACTAAACACCTGCGAGACCTGGTCGATTGAAATCAATTACGACGCTCGCGGGGAATGCCGGAACTGTGAAAGACTTGGAGCGACGGAGAGAGAGAGAAAGTGAAGCGAGAGCTTTTGTGGTGAAATCAAAGGACGAAATGTATGGCAGCAGTATGGAGTCCGCCCCCGTTACAGTCGCAATCGCAGAGCAGGTGAGGAGCTTTGGAGAGCAAGGATACGAGCAAGGATTTTTGTCTTTTCCATACCGGAGCTATGACTTTTTGCGATGGCCTTAGGTGTCACAAGAATACCCCTAACCCTAAATTATTAGAAGTTTTTCAGACGGGAGATGAGTATAAAATCCTCAGTACGAGGAGGTTGTTGAAGCCTATGGTTAATGTACTGAGCGCTGGTTCTGGATTTGAATCCAGGAAAAGCCCGTCATACGGCTCGGGACGAGAGACAACTGAAGACGGGACCCCAGGTACAGAAATCCCGTGAATCAACTATCATTTCTCCAAGAATTTATTTCCACACAAACTATACCAGAACCCCCGAAAGATTAGCTTGATTGGGTTTTCCACAGTTTTGCCGCTGTTGGATTTTTCGGCTGCTGTCAATCCTACAAATCGAAGGCACTTGTCGGTCCTCATACACTGAGACCTGGGGCAGACAGAGAGTGTGGGCCCCCTTTGTCCAGGTCCCCGCTCCTGATATGATACTTTCCCATTTCCCGGTCTTTTTCGATAATAATCAGACCTATACCATGGGGCAGCACGGTTAATACTGAAATAACCACTTCTTGGCAGTGAAGCAAAATCAAAAGCTTCCAGTAGTGTTAACCTATACATGCGAGAACGGTTCTGATTCTTTCTGATTAGTTTATGAACCAGCAGGGTGAGGCGGGAAAGACTTGAAGTTGACGTGGCCGCGCGGGTAGAGCAGAGCTACTTTTATGGCTCAACTAGCGTTAGCTCAGGCTTCCAAAGCAGTGACATCCTGATGACTTAGACAAATACTGGACTTGTACGTGAGTACAAGCCTGGATTTCATACAAGATGGTTTTGGATGAAGCCGTGATCAACACCTCGACATGGATCTCACTGGCGATTACGGTGCTGTCAGTGATGACAGTGTCTAAGTTAGCCAGAGCAGTTTTGGAACCCCTCGAAAAAGAAGCGGAAGATGAGGATGATCTGGGTCCAGGTAAGAAAGGAATTTTGGCGGTGACATTTATCTCCCTGCTCTGCACTGCGAGTTCTGTTTATATGAGCCTCGATAGCTACGCATGCCGCGATGAGTCGGAACTCACTGCAATAATCGCATTTGATATAGTGCTGCTGGTCACCACTAGTTGTATGGTTCTGATGAACAGCAGAGGTGGTAACATCGGAGATGTTGCAGTTCTCATCCTCTTTTTTGCAATGGAGACCAAATGTGGGCACGGATGTGCAATCACTAGCGAAGGTCTTTCGTGTGTGGCGCTTCGGTTCTTGGGTATCTTTGCCTTTTATACACAACTCGTGGAGTGGAAAATTCCTTTGGCCATGTACATTACTGCCATTGGAGCCTTCCTCCTTGTGATCATGCCGCGGGATAAGCTCTACGCTGTCGACATGTCTTTTGCACTCCAGCTGGTTGCTGATGCGACGGTCAGGATTCTGGCCCTTAACGTCACGTATCCGATGCTCACAGATATTGTGAACAAGATTCGAGACGATGACTGAAAGCAAAATGAGCATAATCAATACAAGTGTGTACCAAGAACTAGTTGAAATGTATCAAGGAATTCTTCTGACACGCGACTTCACCAGATGTCTTCTCAACCCGCAACTGTTCTTGTTCTCCTTTCTTAACTGGCATTTCATGCACACGAACACCAAACGATTTGCGCTGCCAAAGCAAATAGTCTCCCCAGTAGTCGAAACCTCGATTCCTCTCACCAAGGGAAAGGGCACTGAGGCCTTGATGCCGCAAGTTCTGAATCTGTTCAATGAGACGATTGGTCAATGCCAGTAAGTGCACATCGTAATACGGATCAAGAGTTTCCTCCACGCTGTTCAGGAAGCAGCGGACTAGGTGGTAAACATCCGAGACGGGGGTCAATGATATCGCGGTCGATAAGACGTCCGAGGACAGTGGCAATGCGAAAATGTGTGCTCTCCGAGGACGTGGATGCCCACATTTCTTGGGTGATGGCACAGAGCTCGGTCTCGTAGATTGATGGCCCTCTCTTGCGAATACTAGCCGGGGGGGGGTTCAAAACTGTGAAGATGCGCAGCCTGGAACATTTGTGGACATGATCATAGGGTCTCGAAGCTTTCGCTGGTTTAAATCTAGGAAATGGTGAAATGCGAGTTTAATATTCTAGGTTTAGTGACACAAAAAGATGCTTCTTAATATGATGGGAGGAACATGAAGTGGACGTGTGATCCAGCTTACGAGCTGAGGGTCACACCTTTCTGGATCTGGCCCCAGCCGATGAGGCGCCAGTGCTTCTCGATACGCCGAGACAAGGCAATCTTCTCACCCACATCAGTGCAAACAGGCTGAGTGAGGGCAATCTTGGCCAAATCGGCCTTGACAGCCAGGACACGACCACCAGTGCTAAGAGAACCAATGTTCACCATGAGGACCTCACCCTTGCTAAGCTTCTGGACCTTGGCACCCTTCTTATCTCCCTCAGTACGAACACCCAATAGACGGCGAAGCAAGAAGTAGGAAATTTCAAGCTCGGTGAAGATGTCAGGCAGAGCTCCAGGAGCACCCAGAACTTGACCTACCAGACGATCGGAACGACACAGGTTGGGGTCGATCTTGGTACCCACGCCAATCAAACCACCTGGGACTGCGTACTCAAGCAGGTTTGTCTCAGTCTGAAGGCTAACAATACGGCTCTTGATGGGAGTACACTTCAGCCGTCCCTCGGCATCCTTGGCGACAATGCCAGGACGAACCTCAATCTGCTGACCCTTCTTCAGCACACCGCGCAGAATGGAACCACCAGCAACACCGCCCTTGAGGTCGTCAACTTCGCAACCGGGCTTGTTGACGTCAAACGAACGGATAACGATCAAGCGAGGCTCAGAGATGAAGTCACGCACAGGCACAGGGATCTTCTTCGTAATGTACTCGCACACACAGTCAATGTTGTACTTCAGCTGAGCAGAGATCGGAATGATGGGGGCACCATCGGCGACAGTTCCTTGCACAAACTTGGCGATTTGTTCATGCTGTTCACGTGCCTGCTGCTCCTTGACTAGATCGATCTTGTTCTGGAGAATCAGGATGTGCTGCAGGCGCATAATTTCAACAGCAGCCAAGTGTTCGGAAGTCTGAGGCTGGGGGCAGGACTCATTTCCGGCGATAAGAAGCAGAGCAGCATCCATGACGGCAGCACCGTTTAACATGGTAGCCATCAGAATATCGTGACCGGGGCAATCGACGAAGGAAACATGGCGTTGCAGACGCATGCGTCCTTTGCATCCGGTGCGCTCACAAGGCCATCCATCTTCTTTGGAGCTGCCCCGACTCTGGTAGCAGCCCGGACGAGGGCATTCCTCATTATCGCACTTAAAAATCTTCGCGTTTGCATAACCGAGCTTAATGGTAATGTTACGTTCCAATTCGTTCTTGAAACGGACAGTCTGTACTCCAGATATCGACTTCACAACCGTGGACTTACCGTGAGCTACGTGACCAATGGTACCAATGTTAATTGTGGCCTGACGGTCAATTACCTCCGGTGTCAGTGGGGTCAACTCGGCCACATTGAGGGTTGCCAGGTTCTGGGGCCTTAGATTGTCTTCGCTTGTCATATTGTCTGTGATAAGAATTATAAGTTCCCGACCAATTAATGACCACTTTCAGACGTTGTATTTATCTGTCGTAAAAACAATACAAATTCCCGATCCGTGAACAAATTCGTTATGTATGATTTCTAGAACTTCGCCTTAGAATCTCTTTGTGACAATACGGAACACTTAAATAACTAGGAAGGTTCCTTTAAAGGTTTCTGAAACCACACAGAGAAGCAGTATACACAATCCACAAGCATATCATCTTAGGACCCGAGTTCTAGTGTCGTTGAAACGAGCCTATTGCTTTGCCGTCTACGTGCTCTTCGCACATTCCCCAGTGAGGTCCCCGCATTCAGTGCACATACACACACCAAACGTCCATAGCTTCCCTGCGCGGCGGCCCTCTCCACGGCCAAGGCCCCTTCTCAGACACGTGGATGGGAGAGAGGCTCTCTCCTCCCCTCTCCTTCGCTTGGCCAGGAAGATTCCAGGTACAACACACACCCTGCAAAGGGCGAAAAGCAGGGACACCCTTTCCTTTCTTTCGCAATCAATCTGAAAGAGCCAGCACGGAAAGCAGGGGAAGGGGTAAGGGCCTGCAGCAGATGCAAATGAACTAAAACCAAACACGGCGGCCACTCGGTCCTGAGCGTCTGGTGCTTGGTGCATGACTTGTCCCTGTTACCGGACTCCCACACACGCAGTACTCTTTCCCCGTGTGTGCGTATGTGTGTTGATGGTCTTAGCCGAAGACATGAACATTGAAGGGGCTCCTTCACATCGCTGTTTGGCCATTGCGAATGTATTGGTGGCTTGTTAAACATTCCAGTGACAATGTATATACCGACCTCTGTGTAAATTTACTATTGATTAATTTTCTGGGCGGTCCTTTGACAATCGGAAAAACCCTCACCCCCAGGCGCGAAAACCGCGGATGGAATCGGGACGAGGTGCGGACTGTTTGTGATGTAGGGCCTTCATCCGATCTGTGTACGTGTTCGTAGAAGCCGTGCCCTTGTAAAGCGTAATGCTTTTCATTTTCAGGTATTTAGAGTTCATGGATGTTTAATCGTGCCGGTACTGCACAGGTGACCAGCAAGCACAGCAACCGCTGTACGTCCAAGAACACAATACAACCGAATCTATGCCGGTTGCGATGTCATCGTCAGCGCCAAAGTGCGCTTCTGTCGTTGCGTACCATGCTCGTACCTTTGGTATCGGCCTGAAGGGGAATCTTCCTTGGCGCCTAGAGAATGACATGAAGTGGTTTAAAACCCTTACAGCAACTGCTGCCGAAGGAAAGCAGAATGCGGTGGTCATGGGTCGCAAGACCTGGGAGTCCATCCCGAAGCGGTTTCGGCCACTGTCAGGCCGCATCAATGTCGTTCTCACAAGGCAGCCATCGTATGATACAGGTGATACCACTGTAGCTACCTTTGTTGGCATCAAGGAAGCGATTGAGTCACTGTCAAAAAATCCTGAAGTTGATCGGATCTTCATCATCGGTGGTGGTACAGTGTACAAGGAGGCATGGGAAGCTGGGCTTTGCAATGCTATCTATGCCACAGAGGTTCATGGAGAGGCTGAAGTTGACACGTACGTGCCAATGCCAGAGAGTTTGGGCTTCAAACGCCAGGGTGACAAACCTATCCAATCCGGGGAGGAAGGGCAATTCAAGTACGAAATGTGGCTCCTGACAAAGGAAGCTTAAAATCCAACAGGATGTGGACATGGCTGATACTTTGCATTTGTCAGAGAAATTTAATTATATGCTTAATTATTAAGTTAAGATCCCGAGATCGTCAGTGCGGCAGCTATTTCTTCTTCCTGCCCGGCCCACTTTCTCCAACCACGGAGACGTATATGGTACATATGAAATGCATGATACTTGAGTGTGCAAAGGATACGAACAAAACTTACGCCCGGCGCTTCAGTTCATCCAGACGATTGACAACAAAGTAAGAAGTGTCAAGGAACCGCTCCACGCAGTTCACCAAGCACTGCTCTTGCTTGCTGTCCAGCTTGTTTCCCACACTGGTCATGCACTTGTCCCAGCACATATCGGTGAAGTTGTGGACCATAGACTGAAAGCGGGCTTTGCTGTTCTCGACCTCAATGAACTGACGCAGTTCAGCCTGGGTCTGGGGGTCAAGTTCCTGGTCTGCCATGTTTGTTGATTTATTTCCTTTTTTCAGATTGCTATACAAACCTGACGTTGTAATTCCCAGCCATCAGCGTTCCTTTTTCTACCACTTTTGTACCTGTGGAGAGATGTTCTCGTTCACACTCAAGCCACGGAAAACTTAATACAAATCTGAAAAAACCACCAATCCCCACAAGTTAGTAACAACGAACGCGTCCCACAATTTGCTGTTGACTTTGCTTCCATTCAAGCACATTCTTGGCAAGCTTCGCAAGAAGTTCCCGTAAAGCCCCCCTCCCCCACTTGATGGTGGTGCAGCTTGGAAATGGTGCCCTCGTGGCTGGCAGGCGAGTCTCAGTGGTACACACTTGCTAGGGGAGGGAAGGGCATTCGCCCCTGCCGGCACAGCCCCGTGCTTTGACCACAGGCGCAGGCAGGGCGGGGTGGGGGCCTTTCCGGTCTCCACTTCTTCTACGGTCCCTCTGACCTCTTGGCTTTGCCAGCTCTGCCCTGGGAAGGAGGGGAGCGGTGGGGGGAGGGGAGAACGTCAGTATTGAATATACCGTGGGGATTAGTGACAGTAGTGAATGTACCGGCCCGTAAGGGTTGTCAGTACTTTCAATGGCGGAACCATAGTAAATGTACTGTGTATGGCTCACGGTGTTCTCGGTGTCTGCGGACCAGCAGGATGCAAATTTGGGCGCGCTGCCCTGAGATCTGGGTGAAAGCGCCATCGCCGCTGTGGATGGTACTTCATTGTATGTACCACTAAATATGGGTCGACCAGGCTAGCTAAATGAGGCATCGAGCACTGATTTATTCACTTGGATGTATTAGCCAACTTTTACATACACACCTCCAAATGGCGAATACGATAGACAACTTCGTCAACCGGCTGAGACGACTTTCTAGTCAAGCCGACTCTATTCAGAGCTTGTCATCATGGCTAATCTTGAAGAAACGGTTCGCAACAGAATTAGCCCAAGCATGGAAAACAGAGGTTGCAAGTGCATCACCAGATAGGCAGCTCGTTTACTTCTATGTATGCAACGATGTTCTGCAGAGCGGACGAAAGAAGGCACCAGAGTATAATGCCGCATTCGGGAAGGTGTTGCCTGAGGCCCTGCGAGCAGTTAGTGAATCAGTAGATAGCAAGCTATTCGGAAAATTTGATCGCACATTGAAAGTGTGGATTGAGCGACATGTGTTCGATGCAGCATTCGTGGCTCAGTTGCGACAAGCCTTGGCTGGTGGTGCTGGTACACCGATGGTATCTGCCCCGCAGCAGAGTCCATCTATGAACCCTGGACAGCTGGATGTATCAGATGAACCACTAAGAAGCGAGAATGACCTGGAAGAGCCGCTTGGGGATAAAGCGCTGCAGATTCTAGAAGAGGCACGCCAGCTGGACAAACTCAGAGCCTCAAACAGTTCAGAACGGGCCGCTGCTCAAGAGACCCTGGACAAAGAGGAGAAAATCCAGGGCGGATCCAAGGCCAATCTCGAAGCAGCTTCCTCGCGAGTAGCAAAACTAAAAGGCTCAATCCAAGCAGAAGTACAGGATCGACAAGCTTTCATTCGGACACTGGAAACCCTCTTGGAACAACAACAAACCCTGCTTGATGACCTCAGTGCTGATGCTGACCAGGCTGCGAACATGCTGGGCAAAATCAACGACATTCTTCAGACCCGGGATTTTGATGTTAGTGCCACCGATGCGGCCAATGGTACTCTGCCGGGATCTTCGGATCTGATAGGAGAGAAGGGAAACCCCAAGAGAAGGCGAGTTCGTTTCGAACCGCAAACGCCTCCAGGAACGCCACCGCCTCATGCTTATGCATGAGTGCCATCAAATGTAGTTATTGAAAATCAGTGTGTACCATACATCGTATTTGACACCATTTCATTTAATTGATTTTAATCGAGAGCGCCAAGAATGTCCCACACTGACAAGAAGGCAGAGGCCCCAATGCCGTTTTCAATCATTTGTACATGGCAGGCACCCAGCTGCTGGACGCACTCTTCCAGTGCTGCCTGTGAAGGCTTCTCCTGAGACTTCAGAATCGCACTATTAAGGGCAGTCGCTAAGGGCTCACGATGCTCATTGGAGAGTAAGTACCCCATTGGAGACGAGTGAGGATTGGGGTAGGCCAGCAGTCCGAAGGCCTCTACCAATTCGTCCTTGCATGACTGCTGTAGATTGCCTGAGTCGCACATGGCTTGCAGATTCTGTCCAAAGTTCATGATCTGTAGAGCCTGCTCCATGTCCTCGCTACCTGCGAACCCTTTCTCCACCATCTCAATAAATTGACGGCAACGAATTTTGAAAACCAACTCCTCGTTGTCCTTAAGGACGCTGGGGTAGGTTTGTTCAGTCAACTTGATGGCCTCCTCAAAGTCTCCAGAAAGCATAAGGTTACGGATATTTTGGCGCATCTTGATAGATTGAAGGTCTTGGGAGATATTTCCTCCGATTTCGTTTGCAAAACTCCCGGCAGTTTCTCCGTAGCCGTGGTGAATGAGATACTCTAGGACCAACTGATTCATTATGCTCTGCCAGGATGCAGAGTTGGTCATGGAAACGAGTGCCGTCGATTCTATCTTGGACTTGACCTTGGACCTCGTTTCCTCCCAGTGGTTCATGATATCATATTCGAATGGCTTCTGTCCAAAGTTAGCCTCAACAACTTCACCCGGGGTTCGCAGACCGACAGTAGGGTAGAGATTAGGCTTGAGATCCTGGAAACAGATACCCAGGAAAAGACCATTCTTGGTGTAGAAGCAAGTGTTGTCAACAAAATTGATACAGCAACCAATAACATCACCCGTGGTGAATGTAGGGCCGTACGCTGTACCAACACCGGAGCAGCAAAATGAGTGCCCGTCATCGCCATGATAACCATACGAATTCTTTTCCCAGCCAGGTAAGCGATTTAGCTGCACATGTTGGTCGCTGAGACCAATACCAATATAACCTTCGCGTCCTTTGTTGACAATCTTCACTTCGAAGTAGTATACTCCGCATGCTGAAGGAATTTTGTAGTTTGCGCGCACGGCGGCGGCGTCATTATCGCTCTTTCCAGGACCGTTGTATTCGACCCGTAGGTTTCCGTATCCACTCGTGAGTGCCAAATGCTGGTATCTGTCCTTGTGGTTCCAAGCGCTAGGAAGGGGTGTCTCTTCTAAATTTAAATGTCCGTAGAGACGCCGCATTTCTGAACCTCCTGGCCCGCCCTGGTTCAACAGGTTGGCGGATTTGCCAGCCTTCACCGATGTATGGCCCGCCGGTGGCATTTTCTACAAACAAGGACGCTCTCTATGGGAGTCTCAACTAAGTACCTTCGGACGTAATTAGCTGTGTATCGTATACTTCTTCAATGCATCATCGCTGGCTAGTACGAATGTTTTCTTCGCTACCTGCCCAACCCATCATGCAGTATCGAAAACCGTGATCTGCTTTGTACCTGACTTCGGAATTCGGATCAGGCCAAAAGGCCCACAACAGCAAATTCAACATCACTCAAACGGACTGTTGGACACGACAACACCGCGTATATTATTATGCACACAAATCCCAGCATGTGATCCAAGAAAGAAAATGTTAGCACACACCGATAAAGAAAAAAATATCGTGGGCACGAAAAGCGACGGGCGTGAATGACACCACCATTCGCGCAAAGACGGCACTGCCAACTGCGCCGGCCATCATCCACTTAGCTGGCTGCTGCCTCTGCGTCCGAATGCAGACAAAGGCAGAGCGCTCTCTCCCTGCTCCTGGTCTTCCTTCTACTCCGCGCTCACCCCTCTCACTCCTCTCTCCCGCGGCCGGCTCCAAAAATTTTACGGCCCCTCTTTGTCCCTGTCCGTGTCTCACTCTCTCTCGCGAGAGTGATGCCTCCCCTCCCCTGGCCCGAACTTGGCGCCTCTCCCGCCTCTCCGATATTTGCAGGGGTGTCCCGGCCCCCCAAAGTGGCGCTTTTGGTGTGTGTGTCTCTGGCTGGGCTCTCGGCCGGTTCGGTCGCGGCCCAAGGAGCGAAGTAAAGGGGAAAAAATAAGAGGTTTGGCGAACGAGAAAACAAAAACCAAAATGGCAGGGAACCCGAAGCAGTGAAGCTGAAGGGAAGACGAAAAGGCGGCGGGGAGGGGGGGAGTTTTGCTGCTGGTAAAGGAGGAGCCGAGCGGGAGCGGAGCGGCCGCAGTGCTGTGTCTGTGTGTGTACTGAGTACACATTGGCAGGCAGCGACGGGCCAGCGGTATCAAAAAGCCACATGGAAATACTACGGGAGGCAGCGGAGGCGATACATTCAGTATGTTTGGCCCTACCGCCGGGTCCTTTGCACGGCTCCATTTCGCCCTGTTGACTGCGATAGCAGCAAACTTTGGTTCCAAGACCGCAAAGGCGATTGGGCTCGAATAGCGGAAGGGTCCTTTGAACGATGCATATTTCAATGCCAGCATGGTTTGCCCTACGATGTAGTAGAATTTAGCAGCCGTTCGAATAGACTTTCGTGTCTCATCACTGTGACGAACCATGGGAGATGAATTAGGGTAGATGTCTTGCGGTTTGAAACTTGTTTTAGAGAACATGAAATAAGGAAAGAAATTACGCGCCAACATTTAGATCATGAAGGGATCTGAAGCACAGAAGATCGCAGCTGAGGCCGAGCAAGCCTTTGAAGCAAAGAAATATGACGAATGTTTAAAGCACTTGTCTCAGATCCAACTTCCGGACAACCGGAGGCTTCAGTATAATAAGGAACTTGCAGTATGGATGCAGTCAGCCAAGACTCATAGCGGTAAGGGCGATAGAACGGCATTGTTTAGGTCTGCCATTGAAGCAGGGGAAAAGTTGCGAGAGCTTGCTAGGGACTCTCAGGCAACAGACAAGCCTTCAACAAAGGATAACGGGAAGAAAAGCAAGGATGACGGCACTGGGCCGACAGAGGATACTGCGGTGGAATTGGCCACGTGCGCATACACTGCAGCTGTGCTTTTAAGGTCACAAGGACAGCGGAGTGCCGCTATCGACCTGTTGAAACCGATCATTTCTTCTGTCGACGAGCTTGACGAAACCACTGCAAAACTGTGCCTTTTGCTCTACCAAGATCTCCTCATGGAATCGGGCCGCTTTGCAGAGGCTGCAGAACTATGGTCTCCATTGGAAAAAGCATTGATGAGCGAACATGTTGAAGACGGTGATGACACCAATGACAATGCAAAGGAGACGGGCAGTCCGCAACAGGCCGCCACTGGAGACTTCAAGACGCGGGATGGAACCTATGTCATGCGGACCCAGCGGGCCCGATTGTGCTTGATGAACCGGAATCTAAAACAGTGCAAGAGAGAACTCAAAGCAGCCATTCAGGCTTCGAAGGATTCTCCAGGTGCTCTATTCTTTAAGAGTCAGCTCGAATTTCTTCGGGGCAACATGCGCAAATCTCTGAAGCTACTCAACATTTGCCCGAAGACAAACCCGGACGGTACTGTGGACCACTATGCAGCCCGCAACTTCTACTCCAACATGGCCAGTGTGTATCATAAAATGGGAAAACATGGCATGGCAGCTCTGTGTGTCAAGAAGGCAGTGAATCACAACAATGAACTGCTCCTGCAGAGCAGCGGCATGGCAGAGGAAGGCGAAATGAATGCCATTCTGGCATATAAGTCCGGTCTGGAGTATTTGCATCTAAAGAGATTTGAGGATGCCTACGAATCCTTTGACGGCATCCGTGATGCTTATTGTTTCTCCCCGCATCTGTGGATCCGCCTGGCTGAATGTTGTGTCAGCTACCAGCTGAGTATTCGCGGCAAGGAACCAGTTCATGTTGTTGGTGAGGGCGCTTTGAAGCGCCTAGTAATTATTCCGGGTCATGCGACCATGGAAGCCCGCAATAAGCGGAAGGACATGACCTACGAAGATGCTAGGCGTTTTGCTGACGCAGCACTTTTCTTGCTGGATGATCATTGGGAAAACAGCAATGGAAATAGTGGCACTCCCAAAAATATGGCTTCAGTCAACGGCGACAGAAAGGAAGGAACGGACCTGACAGGAGTCATGAAGTTTGACGAAAAGGACAACCTGTATCGTGCACAGCTGCCTGATGGGTCCTACGTTCGCAGTGGCCCCTTGCAGTGGATCCGTACGGAAGAACACGACAAAATCCTGACTTCTGCGCGTTTGCTGCGGTGTTACGTTGCGCTTGAAACTGGCGAGTACGATTTGGCGCAGTCTCTGGCTGATCGCACTATGCAGAACGACAACAGCTTTCCACCGCATTTGCGCGCCCTTGCATTGTGCTACCAGATTGCCGCTGTCGTCCACAAGGGAGATACTCGTCTAGCCCTGGACCTTCTCTCAAAGCAAAGCATCCAATCCTTGGTGGACACAATTTCGGAACAGGAGGCCCAACTTGAGTCCAATCAGACCACGGCTGCCGCTGCATCGGAGTCGACGAGTCCTGCCGCGGCCGTATTCCGCCAGCACAGTTTGCAGTTGAACACTGCAGTGCTCCAGGCGAGTGCATACATGGTAGACGACCGCGTGGATGATGCGTACCAGTCGATCACGCAAGCTATGACCGTTACTGGTCGATTGGGCATCGACTTCCCGCGCCACGCAGCTCTGGTCGCAGCCTATGTGTTTCTTGCCCGTGACGATCTCAAGGGTGCGCAGTCCGTGCTGAAGCCTGTATCCATCATGGCCTACGAGGAGAAAGAGAGGGCACCGGAGATGCAGTATCTCTGGCACTACAGGAATCCTGACAGTCCGACACCGAACATGGGCAGCATGGGCGGCCTTCGGGGCTAAGATGGATCCGACTTGAGTGCTGCTAGGATTCACACAAAGGCGAATAAAAGCTGAATATTTAAGCAGAATGCATGTCTTCTTGACAGTGCCTTCTATGTGTGTTTGTATTTCGTTTAGACCATGAAACGGTCCCGGTCACCGGAGTAGCCTCCACTCAGGGAGGACATGGACACCGGTCGATAGGCATGGCGCTTACGCGGCAGTACGAGCTGGCGGAGCTTGGTCCCCAGTCGGCGCTTGGACACCAACAGACGGATTTCGGAAAAGATCCAGACCGAAGACGTGAGACAGCAAATGAAGAACAAATCTGCGAGAGTCAGTGCCTCGGTCTGGAAGATGTCCTGCAGCCAGGGGACGTAGATTACGCACAGCTGACCAAGAAGTGAGCCACCGACTGCGTAAAGGAACATATTGTTGCTAAAGAAACCAATCTCAAAAGTGCTCTTGTTGGCGCTCCTGCAAGCTAAGGCGTTGAACATATCAAACATGACAAAGGTAGTGAACGTCATTGTAGTGTCCCGGGCGGTGACTTCGCCATCTTGCATTTCCAGGACGAATACATAGAGTGTGCCGGTGACGATGATGGCCGCTGCACTGACGACGCGTGTGATGAGTGGACGATTGATGATGTTTTCAGTGCTCCTTCGTGGAGGCTTTTTCATTACATCTGGATCTACGGGCTCGACACCAAGACTCTGAGCTGGTGGTCCGTCCATAATAATATTGATCCAAAGAATCTGCATAGCGTTCAGGGGATTATGGTATCCAAAGAGAGTTGACACGGTGACGAGAGTCAATGCGGCCAGCGCCGTGGACAACTGGAAGCGAAGGAAGTTCTTAATGTTGTAGAAAATCATCTTGCCTTCTTCGATGGCATGCACGATGGTGCCTATGTCATCGTCAAGCAAGATCATATCACCAGCTTCTTTGCACACATCCGTACCACCGAGACCCATAGCCACACCAATATCCGCCAACTTGAGTGACGGTGCGTCGTTAACACCATCACCTCCCATGGCAACGACTTCGTGCAAGTCTTGGAACGCCTTCACAATCTTGAGTTTGTGTTGAGGAGTGGTCCGATAGAAAACTCGAACCTTACGGATGACCTGCTCCAATTGATCTAGGGGCATTGCTTGGAGTTCCGGTCCACTGAGGGCCATATCTCCGTCTTCAAAAATGTTCAGGCTCCGTGCTATGGCCATGGCTGTCTCTTTGGAGTCACCAGTGAGCATGTGGACCCTAACTCCGGACTTCTTCAGCTGGGCAACATGAGTTTGAACCATTGCTTTTGGAGGGTCACTGATGCCAAGGATGCCCATGAAGACCAGGTCTTCCGAGTGCATTGACTTTGCAACGCCAATGGTACGCAGGCCATGATTTGCCATTCCACGCATTCCGGCTATAATGCTCGCCTTACTCTCTTGATCAAGCGGCACAGGCTCATTCAGTCTGCTAAGGTAATAGTTGCTCATTTCTAAAACAATTTCTGGTGCGCCTTTGACAAATCGGATCTCAGAGCCAACTCCAGGGTTTCCTCCACTACTGCCTCCGCGAGGAGGCATAGGGGAGGTTCTTGAAGGTCCAACTTCCGAGGGTCCATGGGCTCCAGTTTCGGCAACGATTTCCATAAACTTTGTTGTTGAAGAGAATGGAACAGTCCGAATACGTTGCACCATAGACCGCAGATCCCCGAGCTGTAGATTCAAACCAAACTTGAGCAGGGCTACATCGGTAGCCTGTCCTACTGCTTGACCATCTTCAGTGAGAGTAGCATCGTTACAAACGACGCCGATCCTGGCGGCCTCCATAAGGGCAGCATCTGTCCGCAGGGCAGCAGCAAAGTCGGGATCAGTTGCGTACGTTTTAGACGCAATCTCAGCCATGCCTACAGAGCCTTGCCGCCTTAGGTATCCCGGAGGATTGTCTGGGGTGGGGAACGGGGAGTCTTCCTCAGTCAACGGCGGGCGGTCGATGTAGGTTCCCATGTCTAGGACGTTGTAGGTTCGGTTTGTGGCAGGTGAGTAAATGTTCGTCACGGTCATCCGATTCTGGGTGAGGGTACCAGTCTTATCCACGCAAATGACTGTTGCAGAGCCTAGGGCTTCCACTGCTGGCAATTTCTTGACAATGGCATTCCGGCTAGCCATGCGCAAAACACCCAAAGCAAGGGTGACGGTAACAACAATGGGAAGACCCTCTGGAATAGCAGCGACAGCCAGAGATACACCAATAGTGGCCATGTCAAGGAAGTTTTTCCCTTGAATAACACCGATCAAGATGATGATCGAAATCAGGACACCCGACGCCTGACTGAGTTTTGTTCCCAATTCATCCATGCGGTGCTGCAGTGGCGTCTTCCGCTGTTCAACATCTCGCATAATCTCAAAGATGGTCCCAAACTCAGAAAACCTTCCGGTGCCAATCACTACACCCTGCCCCCGGCCGTGTGTCACAAGTGTGCCCATGAAGGCAACATTTGCCCGTTCAGCGACAGGCACCTCTCCATTCAGATGGCCTTCGCCAGCCAGGACATCACAATGCTTTTTCTGTGCCCTGGTCTCTCCGGTAAGAGAGCTCTCGTCAACTTCAAGGCCGTCCACTTCGATAAGCCGCATATCAGCAGGCACTCTATCTCCCAAACTCAAAGTCACAATGTCCCCGGGTACTACTTCCCTTGCGTCAATCATTGCAGTGTGACCATCACGCACAACCCGACAGTTGTGGGGTACTAGTTTTGTGAGCTGTTCTATTGCCTTCTCAGACCTATACTCTTGAACAAAGCCGACCGTGGACACAATGACAACTGCAGCAAATATACTAATAGCATCATCATATTGTCCCATAAGTAATGAAAGAATCGAACTACCAATCAGTAGTCCCACTAGAGGGTTCTGGAACTGTTCCAGGAACTTCTTGTACAACGGTTCCTCCTGGTGGTGTTCCAGTTCATTGTATCCGTGGGTAGCGAGACGCTTACTCACTTCGAATGCTGATAATCCCTGTGTTGGATGACTGGTAAAATTCTGTAGTACTTCGCCGATATCTGAGAGAGATGCTCTTAAACTAGCAGAATGCTCTGCACTCAGGTGGTTGGGAGACTTCGACTGCGCCCCATTCTGCGCACCATTCACCAGAGGCAAAAGACCCGGTGACGATGACATGTTGAACACAAGGGTCGAACCAAGGTTGTAGTCCCAGACGGACCACTGAATCTCCTACTCACTGAGTCTGGTGTCTGATAAATGTTATGACATACCTTGTAGTATACCTCGTAGTCCGGTTTGCCCTGACTGCGCGATAGTAGTCGCATGGAACACAAGGCCTTTCCGTCCGTATTTGGAGCGGACCTTGCAAAATACCTGCATGGATCCAATCCAAATATACATCTTAAGGTCACTACTTGTATAGAGAGCCATTTCTTAGTCATGGAGTCTGAATGTAAGCAAGGTTGAGATTGTTCAAATCCTGCACGTAAGGTTTCACGCTGGGTGCGTCCGTACCATACCTTTTGAATCGCAGCACGTCCCCACTGGCCCCACTTTCTCCCCAACGCGTCCCTGATTTTCTCACTACTACCAAACTCCCCCTCTTGCGCCACATCCCTCGCACATTCGCCCCCCCACAGCGTAACCCCTGGCAGCCTCAAACAAAGGGTCTCCTGGAGGAGTCCAGTGACGTCTCAAAACCTCGCACTTCAGGCGCTCTACTCTCCCAAGCATGTCATTTACAGGCTCAACCACATGCACCTGAATCTTTCGTCGATCAGAGGGATCGGCATAGAGCCCCGAGATGTCCAGTCTTCCATATGCTATCATTCCCCTTGATCGGGCACTCAGTCAAAGTCGTATATCGTACGAATTATCAGTTGCCATCCCAATGTTCTTGCAAACAAGCGTCAAATGGAGTGACATAGCATGGCCCAGACCAAGTAAACGTATTCAGGTCGCCATTCATCTCTAATTGAAAGCTCCCCGCGAGAAAGGAGGGCATGGCAGAAATCCAGAGGGTGCAGTAGGTTATTCTCTGCGCTTCTTCCGTGCGATGATCTCTGAAAAAAAAGTGAAAAAATTTTCTGTGGGCCCGCGCGCATGAGTAGGCGGCGGCGGTGCCAATGGCCTATTTTAAGGGGACAAAGGCTTTTCTATCTGGTCCTGCGATGGTGCTCCCATATTGCTCACTGCCCCAATGCTTACCCTTGGGACTCTTTGATGTGTGGCTATTACTCGTGAACCTAGTCCGCATTCCACTCTCTTGCTGCTGGGAAACTTACGGATGTCTGAAGGATGGCCATGGCTTGGGAAAATGCAGAGACGAAGGCCGTCATAGATCGATGGGACAAGAAATTTGATATGGAAGCACAACTGACTCACCTCGACGTGTTGGGTTGCTTCCTGTTGTCAACTATTGCATGCGGAACTGGCTTTTCAAAATGAAACGCTCCGCGTTCGATCGATGCACCTACCACACAGTTCGGACCCACCCGGCCGACGCTCGGCCTTCCGGAGTAGCGTGGAGGAGGACACCCACGCGAAAATATTGATCTATGGACACATCCCGCCCATTCGGGGATGTGGTTGAACTCTTTCGGAGGGTGCAGCTCGGAATGTGTTGATAATCAAGTAGGGACATCTTGCGTCTCGTTCGTCTACTTCTCCAGGCGCATTAGAAAATCCTTTAATATTTTGTGTATTCTTTATCAAGATAAGGGTTATGGTGTCCTATGGTTATTGGAAATTGGATCTTAGATGATGATGATGATGATGATGATGATGATGATGATGATGATGATGATGATGATGATGATGGTTATTATGATCCTCTTCACATGTCTTCATAGCGTTCTTCGTGCCCACAAGTCTTGCACGTCCGGACCATGGTGCCTGGATCTTCAGGATCCTCCATCTCGGGTCCATACTCGTGCTCATGCTCTTGCTCGTTGGCTTTGAGATGGATCAATTCACCAGCACGGACCTGGCGACGAAGGTCTCGGATCTGCTTCTCGTAACGATTCTTGCGCCGATTCGATGCCAAGGCCTTGCGTCGTTCTTTCTCCTCCTCAATGGCCATCTCATCGCCCCACTTGTTGAATGCAACATCTTCGACCTGAGCCTTAAGATATAGCTTCATCTGTGTCCACTTGATGTTTCGTGGATTTGCTTTCGCAATGAACTTCAGACTGGCCAAGTCCTCGTCTGCCAACACATACTCTTCTTGAGCAGTTCCCTTAGTCACGAGTTGATAATCGTCATATTGGTCCCGGCACTGGTCACAGATCTTGGCGCCAAAGTCTTCAAAGAGCTTAGAGGTTAGAAATTTTCTCTCGCACTCCTCACATGCCCACTCCTGTGCAGATATGACCACTGGCGGTTCTCTACGAATGACACGCTCGGGTTCTTCTCGAATATTGCCATCTTCGTCCTCTGGGAACAAGAAGCCGGCATTTGTATCAACCCATGTACTCTTCTGCAGGCCACTATTTCGAACACCGTCCAGAGATCCTACTCTACCGTCCTGCACGTCTGCTACACGATAACCCGCCAGTCGTGACTCTCGCAGCTTCTTGGCACGTTCTTTGTTCTTCTCCATGCGCTGGAGCTGGCGTTTGCTTAATTTATCTGGGGCTTTCTCAGTTCCTGAGACCGCCTTGCGATTCTCCGGTCTGGTGGAAGCCAAGTATTGGTTTACCAGGTCTTCTTCCCATTCATTGGCAGTTAGGCGACTGGTTATCCCTGTGTCTGTGTTCTCATCAGTCTTGGTCCGTTTACTTCCAGACGGCCCATCTCCGTCCGGAAGACCGGCGCCGCGCTTGACCGTTCCGCCACTCTGTCCTTTGTCATCGTGCTCACCCATGGTTTGTGATTTGCATCACAGTACATGGCATGGTTGCGCAAGATCCACACATCTGGATACAGATCTTGTATATCTTTCTTCAAGGACCTTAGCTCACTTTTCCTGCGGTACTTTTCGGCACGTCGGTAGGACGCTTTGGGCCTCCCTCCCGGCGGCGCGGGTTCTGGAAAGTGCTCTACCAGGAGGGGTAGGCGGCGGGTTGGGGTTGGTTTCCCCAATGCTGCACAGTAAGAGAAACCCGCGGATTATCACACAATTGGCGGGGAGGGGCATGCGAGGTCCCAAAGCAAATTGAAGTCGTACAATTGTAGGAGGAATGGATGTCACGGGTTCGCATCGCATGGGATGCGAAACCGTGTCGATGGCCCTTACTGATAGGCAGGGCACAAAGATGCAGCGATAGCGCGCCGCAGGACAGTATATTATATGTTACAAGTCTGATACCCGGACCCCGGCAAAAATGATAATTCGATTTCCCGGTTGGAATGATGCCGGTACCAACAACAGATGCTTAGAACCCAATTCGCGCACGCAGTACTAAACCCCAGACCTCCAACCGAGGTGCTTCCTTGAAGCCAATTAGTAGCGGTAGTGCTCAGGCTTGAAGGGACCCTCGATGGACAGACCGAGGTACTCGGCCTGTTCCTCGCGGAGGGTGGTCAGCTTGACGTTCAGCTTAGCCAGATGCAGGCGAGCGACCTCTTCGTCGAGCTTCTTGGGCAGCATGTGGACACCGATAGTGTACTTTGCGGCGTTCTCCCACAGCTCAATCTGGGCCAGAACCTGGTTAGTGAAAGAGTTGGACATGACGAAAGAGGGGTGACCAGTGGCACAGCCGAGGTTCACGAGACGGCCCTGAGCGAGCAGGATGAGGTGCTTGCCAGAGTCCATGGTGTAGCGGTCGACCTGTGGCTTGATGGTGGAACGATCTTTGGCGTTCTTGTTAAGCCAGGCAACGTCAATCTCGCAGTCAAAGTGACCAATGTTGCAGACGATGGCGTCGTCCAGCATCTTGCCCATGTGTTCACTGGTAATGATGTCGCGACAGCCAGTGGTGGTGACGAAGATGTGGGAGCGCTCAACAGCATCCTCCATAGTGGTAACCTCAAACCCTTCCATGGCAGCCTGGAGGGCATTGATGGGATCGATCTCAGAGACGATAACACGGGCACCCATAGCCTTAAGGGACAGAGCACAACCCTTGCCGACATCACCGTAGCCAGCAACGAAAGCAGTCTTACCGGCAATCATGACATCGGTGGCGCGCTTGATACCGTCGATGAGAGACTCGCGGCAGCCGTACAGGTTGTCGAACTTGGACTTTGTCACAGAGTCGTTGACGTTGATGGCAGGAACCTTGAGCTTGTCCTCCTTCAACAGCTTGTAGAGGTTGTGCACACCGGTGGTGGTCTCCTCAGACAGACCCTTAATACCCTCGAGAAGCTGGGGGAAGTCGTTGTGGACCTTCATGGTCAGGTCACCACCGTCGTCGAGAATCATGTTCAGGGGCTGACCATCGGGCCAGTGCAGAGTCTGCTCAATGCACCACTCATACTCTTCGTCGGTCTCACCCTTCCAGGCAAAGACGGGGACGTCGGCAGCAGCGATGGCAGCAGCAGCGTGGTCCTGGGTGGAGAAAATGTTGCAGGAAGACCACTGGACTTCGGCACCGAGCTCGGTCAGGGTCTCGATCAGGACGGCAGTCTGGATGGTCATGTGCAGACAGCCAGCAATGCGAGCGCCCTTCAGGGGCTTGGAGGGACCGTAGCGCTTACGCATCTCCATGAGACCGGGCATCTCATTCTCGGCGATCTCGATCTCCTTGCGGCCCCAGTCGGCCAGGTTGATATCAGCAACTTTGTACTTTGCGGCGACCATTTTGAACAAATGATAACTAAGAACTATACCAATGTATGTCTTGATTGGACAGACTATGCTGAACTCAGACGTAAGTAAACACGTTTCAAGTACCTCTTTGCTGTGTGTTAGAGCAGTTCCAAGTATGGGTGTGTCGCCCAAGGGGTCCAAACGCTCCGTAGCCTCGAGTCCCCTATTACTCTTTTAACACACGACTAGACATAGAATCGGGGATCAAACTTCCACAGTGTGTCAGCTGGTTCACACAAACAAAACGCAAACAGTTGCACACCGCCGGGCTTTTGTTCGCAAAGCGGATCACCTCGGAACAAGCATTAAGGGGGACCGTACGATCCCAGGTCCCACCCTTCAGACCCCAAACCGAGCGTGCCACGCACCTTGCGCTGAGCCCTCTCATTGGTCAGCTGAATGGGTTGGCCCCCTTTTGCTTCCGGAACAAAGCGCGCCAAAGCAGTGGTGGGATAAGGGGGTTTGTTTCGTGGCGTCATCAAACAGAGATTGGCAGCCAAGCCAAAAGCAAAGAAAGAGGGAAAAAAAAAGCCACTCTGTCACGAAATTGCATGAGGAGGGTGGGGGTGCAAATGGGACGGCCATGACAAAAAGGCGAGACTGAAAGGTTTTCTCCTTCTTTGGGTGAGTAGTCGGAGTCCGGGTTTATTTTTAGAGAGGGGAACTCCACAACCCTTGTGATCGGTGTGGATAGGTTCTAATATCCATCACAAGGATTGGGGTACTTCGTCGACAATGATTGAGTCATTGATGCAGGTGCATGTGCAGTTTATTCCGAGACCAACTGCTTAGGTAGTCCATCTTCCTGTACCATGAGCCGGGTGTTGCAGAAAGAAGACTGGTTTTGCCACCCACCGGAACTTGGGTGGTTCAGTAGTACCCTTGGCATACTACTTCCTCCCCCTTCCTCAGTTCTCAACACGTTCGTGATACCAAGCAATGGATTATAAACCACGTGGGATAGAGCGACACTGGTCGTGAGCTGAGAATTACCGTATGTTTCCGTAAAACGGAAAAAGAAAAACATCACACGGGGGAAGAGGGGGACCGGACCTGATTGAATCTTGATCGTGCAGTTGTTCAAAAGTAGCGACGGGGATTCTGCAACAGTCCTCAGCCATGCGGGTTCCCACACAGTGGACTCCGCCTTTTCTCATAGATTTGGTATAATACCTAGAATGAATGTCCACCCTATGCACGTATTACTGTAGACTGACTATCCGTTTGTCGTCTCATTTCAAAGCCAAAGTGAGTCACAGCTGTAGTGACCCTGTATTGCTGTAGGTTTCTTTTGCTGTGCTTGCATCCTGCAAAACTATGGTTGCCTGCAGGCATAGAGGGCTAAGGATGGCGCTTGTGTGCTTTAGAAGATTATGTGCGACCCATCCGCGCAGTAAGCCATCAGCGTCATTTCATCTTCTGCTGTGTCAAGTCTACCAGTTCGTCGTGTCTATTCATAAGGAGCAGCTGCGCACATCATTGTTTTGCCTTTTACCAAACAAATTCAGGACCTCAGTGCATAGTCAACACTCTGGGACCTTTCTGCGGGCTTGATTTGAGACTGGCTGTGGTATGGTATCATATGGGTATATTGTGCAGAGAGAGAGGCAATGAATCCCGGCATCGATACTAACCTCCGGACCTCGCCATGCAATGGGCATCACCCAGACGGAATGTTAAGGGGCCCGCACTCGCGCTCCACGTGGCTAGGCACCTTCAAAGACATGAGCAAGGAGTTGCTCATCAGCAAAAGTCTGAGCACGACTAAGATGATTCTCTGACACTGCGGATGATTTCCACTGAAGCCGCAGTTGGGTTCCCATCCGCTCCTGCTCTGTCCAAATAGAGGATACCAAGAATGCAGTACATTGAGTATTCCAATGATCGCGCATGTCATTGACGGCCTCAAGCTTCCTTGAAAGCCTGACGCCATTTGGTATTCCGAATTCCGTATATGGAAATGGATCGCAGGTGGGACGTCAGAATGCGGTACATTCACTATGAGGTTCCCTTCCCGTGCTCACACGGCACCACATGACAGTACATTCAGTACCTGCTTTGCCCGGAAAACATCAACAGGTTTCAATGGCCATTAACCAAAACATTGTGTAGACCCGCCGCACACCCGCAAATGCAGGGGGTAGTTCTCAGAGAGTGTCGGTTGATTGGCCGGCCCGAGCCGAGCGATGGGTTGCCGTTTGGTGCGAGCCCTCTTGCGGCATCCGGAAATAGCCAGTGCTGTTGCGAAGGACAAAGTGGTCCTGATGTGACGCAGGGCGTGGAATTCAGGTACGAAATAGAGCCAAAACACAACACGTGATAGGTGACATATCTGATCAATGATATCGGGGCATGTGATACAGGAACACATATCCAGCCATGTCTATGCTTGCTCAGCTTTCCCGCACCGTTCTGCGGTCACGGGCTATGCTCGCTCCTCAGCAGATGAAGGCCGGTTTCTCCTCTTCGGCCTTTCTGAAAGTCCGCTACTTCTCCGAGGAACACGAGTGGCTGGATGTTAATGACGGTGTGGGCACTCTGGGTATTACCAACTTCGCTCAGGACCAGCTCGGTGATGTTGTGTACGTTGAGCTCGCTGAAGTCGGCAATGAGTACGAAAAGGGACAGGAGTGCGGTGCTGTGGAGTCTGTCAAAGCTGCTTCTGAGATCTATGCTCCCATCAGCGGTGAGGTTGTTGAGGTGAACGAGGATCTGGTCGAGAACCCTGGCTTGGTGAACTCCTCGCCTGAGGCCGATGGTTGGATGTGCAAGATTAAGCTCTCCGACCCCAGTGAACTCGACGACATGATGGACGAGGCTGCCTACGATGCCTTCGTGAAGGGCCAGAGCTAATTTGAGCCCAGCATAACTTTAACATATTAGACGGATCCCGTTCAAGCAGCAAGAATTGCATAGAGAGTTCTTGACATCTTTAATGTTTACCATCATAAACGGCTTGCCCCCATACACGAAATGTATTTCCTAGTTATACACTACAGTGACAGTTGGCAGGCTGGAAAGCTCCCTGTAAATTTGTTGAAGGCGATCGTCAAGATCAGACGTGAACACCTCCGAGTGGAGAGGAACGTTCAGAGCCGTGATATTGCGATAGTACTTGCGACCTATAGCGCGGAGACGTCCCAGTGCCATGCGCTCTGCGGAGACACTCATTCTGTTTTCTCCAAGTAGCTCCTGGAGCTTCTTGACCATTCTGGAAAACACGGTGGTGAATGCAACCTTCTGGTCAACGCCAGCGGTGTCATGCTTCCGTTGCCACTCTTCCACCTTCATCTCGCTACTCGTTCTGTGATCTCCATTCTCTGCGTCTGCTGGCGCCTTTACGGCTTCCTCCTGGGCTTCCTTGAGCTTCTCCTGCACGAGGTTGCGGCGAAGAGCCAGCTTTGCGAGTACACCGTCTAAGATACTCCAGTATACAGGCCTCTCCCACGTGTCACGCCGGTTCAGAATCCAGGTGATGGTGGATTCTGTGTCCACCAGGCGGTAGATTGCATAACGATCCATGATCATGGTGATCATCTGGGTATTGGCCTCCCACAGACATCCTACCACCTCAGTGATCGTCAGGCGGTACGCTGATGTCGCGTTCGCCTCGTTGTTTAGGCCCCACAGTTCGTGGATCATCCCGAGGTACACTTCGGTAAGGGAGATCAAATGGCTATATGACTTCTTGCCATTTGTCAAAATTGCAGCCATCAGGTGCTTCAACAGGGCTTCTTTGTCCGCATCGGAATGATTTTCAAGTGCGGTACCATTCGATTCCGGTGGTTTCTCACCTTCATGGATCTCCAAAGTGGATAGTTCCTGCTTCAATTCATCCGCAGGGGCCCGTCTGCTGACTGTTGCCATCAGTTGCCGGAACAGCTTTGGGTTCAGCCCAAGACCAATGGTGTCCACACCATCGTCACCAGGAAGTGCGGCCTTGAAGTAGCGATCGGCAGGAATCATCTCCTTGACCGGCAGGGCGGCCTTCTGAAGTTTCTCTTTGTATGTTAGTCTCATGCACTTTTCCAACAAGTGCCTCACAAATATTGTAATTGTAAGGTCCTGGCCACCAGATTCTTCATCTTTGATCGTTTCAGAAAGCCCCCCCCATTCGAACCTGAAGTCGAAATTGGACAGATGGAAACTCAAAGCATCCGCAAGACGATCAGTCACCTCAATATCAAGGTCTCTCAGCTGTCCCAGCATTCGCTTTACACCCTTGCTGAATGCGGCGGGGACGGGAGAGTCTCTAGAACGGCACATTTCCACCAAGATCGAGGAAAAGTACACCGGTTTCGAGAAAGTGTGGGGCAATCTGAACAGCTCTCCGAACAAGCATTCCACAATAGTAAACTCCAGCGGCATAGGTTCCTTCGGTTTCATATTCTCAATCAACTGCATGGCCTCCATACGATGGTGGGGATACAAATGAATGATGTCACGGACCTGTTCTTCCAACAAAAAGCGCTCGATCGATGCAAATTCCGGTATCGGAAGTCCCTCTGGGCCATCGTCGGGTTTGAACAATTCAAACCTCAACTGACTCAAGGGCCATGTCCGCTCGGGTGCTGGAGATGGCAATGAGATTGGAGGCAATGGATGCACATTGGCTTTCTCAGTCCACCGATCTTTGTATTGCTGATAAAACCGCATCAAAACCCTATCCGCCCAAGTGTTCTGCCTCATCTGCGAAATCTGCGCCCACAAATTGTCCAAATAGTCCACCTGTGCCACATCATTTGTACGAGTAATGCAGCTAATCATTCCAAGGTAGGACTTTTTCCTGCCATTCAAGTATTCCTCGATCTGTGACAACCATGTCTGTAGGCAGTTCTCATCCATGACATCAATTGCAACCCAGGGGACACTACTTAAGACTATGTATGCCATCAAGTCCCGAAACTCTTGAGCCAGATTTTCGTTCATGACCAGTTGCAGAAAAGTTGCGACCAGTTCGTTTGCGCCATCGACACTAATAACACCAACACTTACGAGGCTGAGCATAAAGCGGAAACGGAGCTTTAGAGCAAGCATATCAGCCTCCTCGTATGATCTGTTGATGCGTTGGCCCATTTCCTGAACAAAGTCGCCGACAAAAAGGGGTGACGTTGTGTTCAGCAGACCAATCACTGTAGTGTACATATGCACAGACTGAGGAAGTTCGCATGCACATGCAAGCAGAGCCTTCCTAATTTCCTCATTCGCCCCGGCATCCCGTTTCATGACCGCCTCGATGTGTTCGTAGAGATCGAACAATTCCTGTGCATTGGTACGGGAAAGTTTTCCTGGCTTAATAATTCCCTTGCGTGTCGCGAGATATGGGTTGTCTTTCTCATTAAAAGCTGGAAACAACTGTCCGGCCATGAGCTTTCGCCTACGCTTGTGTCCTGAGCCTGGGGTCGAATTGCGAGTTGTCTCTATGTTTGAAAGGGGTTGCCGAGTATCTAGTTTCTCTTCTCCACGATCAATTTCACCCTCTTGTCGCCTACGTGCAAAGCGGTCCACCTCTTCCTCATCTTCAGACGAATCGGGACTGCGGTCGCGCTTCAACCCCGCGCGTCCTGCGTCCTCCTCCATGGTTCTAGCTTACGAACCCTCCTCCAATGGTTGGTACTGGATGCGATCAATCACATTTGGGTATTCAATCTAACAAACCGAGTTCCAAATAAATTTGCAGCTACATATGCAAGCTAGTGTGGGGTAAATAAATGAATAACATTGCAAATTTTGCTAAATAGCCCCTTGGTCCAATCCTGTGCGCTTTCTCGCCAGCAGTTCACGACTTGAGGCCGAGCGAGCCCCCACTGACCCTCCCTTCTGGGAACACCCGGTAAATCAATATTTTGCCTTGGCGTTCCCTCCTCCTGCGAGTATGGACGGGTTCATCACAGTGCTCTTGGAACGTGTCGCGATTGTTCTTACTGGTATTTGAATGTTCATACCAATCACTGACTGCCCATTGTCACATAGTATCATTATGATGAAACTTAGATATAAAATGAACTAAATATGTGACAAAAAACATATTATCGTGAGCTCAGAAGGTGATAACTTTAGCCAACTCTTATAGAAATGGTCAGTCGGGCTGCGATTATCGTCGAACAGCTGGGCCTCCCGGCAGACCAATATGTTGCGCGGGCGCAAGACCTTGGACTGGGATTGGGATACGTCATACTGGTCCCACACTTGTGGTTCGATCGACTGACGCAAGATCTAGTTTTTCCAGGACCATGTTCGGACTTTGTAGGCTCAGATGCAGACCAGGGACTAGCTATGCCGCTGGAACCTGGCCACGCGCGGATTCTTTTGGAACCCAGTGTTCCGCCTGAACATGCATGGGAATTAAGATGGACCCCAGTGCGCCTTTCATACTTCACTGAAGATCTTTCCAATCAGGCGCAGTTCGTACTGAATGCGACGACTGATGCCGCACCTATCATTTCTGCGAAAAACGGAAACATCCCCAAGGACGACCATGAACAGTCGACACCAATGTATCGGCAACGGCACCCCAATGTAGACGGAGTTCTAGCTTGCATAGATATTGATGGAAACCATCTTTTGCTCCACAGATACTACCGGCACACTTTATCCGACATCGCCGCTTTCTCGGCCAGAGCAGCACAGAATTGTCTAATCAGATGCACGTTCATGGTTTACCAAATGTGCCACGCTCTATTGGCTGCACATTGTAAGGATCTAATTCACGGCGCCATCCATCCTGAATGTCTGCACGTCGACGACAACTTCAACGTTATTGTGACTGGGTTCCTTGCAGGGACAACTCCCCAGGCTGTTGTACACTCGCCAACGAGGCGCCTGACGAGTGTGACTGCATTTCACGACTTCAGTGATATCATGGACTCTTGGTTGTACGGAAGTATAAGCAACTACCAATATCTTATAGTTCTAAATTTTATGGCTGGGCGGCGTCGGGGTAATCCAGCTCACCACCCCATTATGCCATGGGTGATCGACTTTGAACGGGCAAATGGTAACTACCGTGATCTACAGAAGTCTAAGCACCGACTGCAGAAGGGTGATGAGCAACTCGATCTTGCATATCGAACAGGTCTCAGGCATGCGGATCCGATGAAGCCAGCCCATCACATTGTCGAGCCACTATCCGACCTGGGTTACTACACATATTTGGCACGTCGGTTGCCCCGCGCCGTCCTGCAACGGAACGTACGGAAGCAATGGGAACCGAAGGAGTATCCGGCCACCATACAGCGCGTGTATGAATCCGCCCCAGATGAGTGCATTCCAGAGTTCTTTGATGACCCCACTGTTTTCAAGTCCACACACCCAGACATGGGGGATCTTGGGATTCCATCGTGGGCTGTCAGCCCAGAAGACTTCTGTGATAAGCACCTTCGGGCATTGGAATCTGACGAAGTGTCACGGAATCTCCATTATTGGATTGATCTCAACTTTGGCTGCTTGCTGTCGGGAAAGAAGAGCGTGGAGAATAAGAATGTCGCATCCACGATTGTGGATGATCACAATCTGCTCAAGAACCATGGCTTCACAGAGCTATTTACCACGAGCCACCCGCCGCGCCTTATCGATGTCCCAGATACGCTCGGGAGGCCACTGCAGAGGGCTCTCCATGCTTTTGCAAGTGACACACAGATTCACAACGAAACGTCATTGTCTGGCACACCTCGAATGAATACGAAGTTTCCGCGCAAAAATCGAAGCGAGGAATTCAGTACACCAGTGGCGTCTCAGGATGCACCAAGGGTGCTTTCTATGCTGGCTCAGGTGAGCCATTTGGAGGATACGCGAGCCTTCGCCCTCTCAGCGTCGATTTCTGATGTGGATGAGACACCAGTTCCTAGCAATGCCAATCTACAGGGTGAAGAAGCGGAGATTGCCAAATTGCGACCCCCACACTATTCTCGTCGCTTGCAAATGGGATTTGACATGACAATGCTGGGCTGTGTGGCTGCACATCTAATGCTGGCTAGTTCAAAACAAGAGGCATCTCAGAGCGTTGGCAAACGGTACATCTACACATTGCGGAAACTGGCTTCTGATGACACCACGCTAGAGGACCAGACTCGTATTGCGAGATTTTTTGCCCAAGTGATTATGCTTCTTCCTCATCACCTTCAGGATCCACTGCAGAAGCTACTGATGGCATCTGAGGAAGCTCGACACTCCGAAGTATTCAGCGCGGGTGCATTGATGGTGAATAGTCTCAGTGAGCTACCTCCTTACATGCCGTCGTACCATGCATTCATCACTGCGTGTAACCTTGCCCCCGACCATGCGCTCCCCGCTATCTGCGCAGACATGGCGAATCAGGTTCTTGGCATGCAAAGCGAAGATCCTCTCACTTTGATCGTTCCGTACTATTGTACAGCAATCAAAGTGATTGAGCATGATGAGCACAAGCTGATGCATTTGCTTACAATTCTGAGCAACATGCTGGAGCCGGAATTCTTATCCAAGTACCTGAGGGCAGCTCTGGAACGCAAGTTTGAAAGCAGCCCAAACCTGATGATGAGCTGGCCAATGCACAATGTTATCATCAGTTGCTTGGGGTTCAATTCCTATCTGGAGGGTTTCACACACTACACGTATGAAAACGTATGCAATCCGGACCCTAATGTTGCGAAGGAAGCTTGTGCAGTGTTCACCGAAACCCTTCGCTTCTGCGGACCATATGTGGGAGCCACTCGTCTCTTGCACCCGGCGCTCCTGTATTGGACATCATTTGTATCCGGTCAGTCAACACAGAGACATCCTCTTGATCCACAGTCGCCACGTGCATTGAACAGGGCGTCTTTGATGGACACATTGCATTTCATGGATGCGTGTATCTCGGCAGCTACGTCTCTATATGGTGATGCCCTACTCGTTCGTGTGCTGCTCCCCTTCCTGCAGAGTGTGACCACGACCATGGTTAGTTCCAATGGATCGCCCCAAAGGGAGAAGCAGGTGACGTTACTTTTGATGCTTATGACCTGGAACATGAGTTCAATGAGCTACCGAACTCTCCGTGATGAGGGAAATTGGATCTGTGATTCAATTATACTGCCATGCCTCAGTGTCGCCTCCGACGTCAACACTATTAAGAACCCCGGCACCCGTCGCTCTCTGTTGCGAGCAATCATTGACTTCATTTGCAGCATTGATGAACAAGTCGGCGCCGAGTTATCCAGACGACAGTTGATGCCCTTGTTTGCCGTCTACTTCTCTACTGTGGCTGGACTCTACGAGCGGGATTTCGAAGGCTCACCAAACCAAAAGCAGAGTTCCATGGCCAGTCGTGCAGCAGTGCAGGTCTACAGCCCGGCACAGGCAGAGTATGCGTACCAGCGCTTTGTTGAGATGTATGGAGAAAACGCCTTTACCACAGAAATTGCGGGCGCGCAACTTGTTCTCCATGTCATTGAAGTGAATCTGTCGATGACCAGTCGTGCATCTACAGCACAGAAAGCATATGAAGTGGAATGGGCCGACGACCAAGAGGTGCCTGAGGATATCGTTCTTCCAGACGATGCTGATATGGCGAAAAGAGGAAGCACTTCTGGGATTATGTCTGCAGTCCGTGCGGTGCAGTCCATGCAGGCAACCAAGGCGCGTCGTCGAGAGATCTTGCGCAATCTGGATCTAGCAAAGATTGGGTTGAGCGATTCTGTGCAGCTCTACCTGAAGCTTCATCTTGTCGACACTATGACAGATCGTGGTCGTATGGACCCTGCTCGCCAGGGGTTCCAGTTCAAGGAGCTGAAGATCCAAAGCCTCAAGTGCCACTACGGACCTATCAGGAGCATTGCCGTAAGTGAGAATGAGCGTTCATTCATGACTGCGGGCCGTGACAAGACAGTGAAACTCTGGTCGCTGAAACATGATGAAGAAGCCTACTACAACTCTCGGACATACAACGGTCACTCGAAGCCACTCCTTGGCTGCACATTCTTTGATGCCCGTGGTGACCTTGCTGCATCAAATGATGGAATGCTGCACATCTGGTCTGTGGAAACTGGACATTGCAAAGCGACAATGTCCGGACCCCGCGGCAGTAACTACACGTGCATGGCCACCGTCAGTCCCCATTGTCTGGTGGCTGGTGCATCTAATGGCCTCATCACGATTTTGGATTCCCGTGAAAACCAAAGCCATGGATCGCAGGCCTCCACATTCGGTGCGTTCCACCGCCGTATGATGCGCTGTGGACCATCTCTATCTGGTGCAATCCGCTCTATCGACTACACAAAGGACCGTGAGCAGATTGCGGTGGGCTATGCGTCTGGGGCCATCGCCATCCTCGATATGCGTGGAGGGAAAGTTATCGGCAACTGGAAGGCCCATGACTCTGAAATTATGCAAATTGAATTCCTGGACTCCCTGCATGTAGTTGCCAGAACCGCAGACTCTGCGCTCACGTTTTGGTCCCTACAGATGCCCAGCCAGGCCCACGAACTGATGCTGTGGCGCAGCAACACAGCCGGTGATGCAATGAACTATTTTCAACGCTACAAGACCAGCGTCTTCTCTCTTCTGAGCGGTAATCGCCTAGCTGTGCACTCGAGTGTGATGATGGACAACCATCATCTACCGCTCAAACAAAGACTAGGACCCCAGACAGACACCAAGACGCAGGCCGTTGCTCTCCACCCGTCCACTCTAAAAGGGATGGGTACCTGCTTCCGCATCATGCCGATCCATCAGCAGCTTGTGTTTGGATCGGATACCGGCATTGTTAGCATATGTGCCTAGTTTAAATCCCACTCTAGGCTGTCGAGGCGGTCATGCGAACACGCACTACGAGATACGGCACCTAACCGAGGGCCGCGCCCATCTTTCCGAATAGATCACAATGGATTGCGTCATAGGCATCCATTAAGCACATCAGTGTGTTCCCAGCTCTTAAGAATCTACACCAAGCAAATCGATTCCTTCATTTCTTCATACATCCACACTGTTGAACGCACACCGTCTCCAACGATCGTCATAATTTCCGAGACCAGACATCCGAACTACACTTTCATCCCACGCTACTTCCCCGCGCATTTCTGTGTGCCCTCCGTATCTGCCTCTGGCGCCTTCCTCGCCCCGGTGCCCCCTTTGGGCCCGGTTTACCTACCCCAACTCGGATCGGCTTCCGAGAGCCCCTCTTGGGGAAGTCCCCCAGCCAAGAGATAGAAACCCCGAAAAGCCAAAGGGACTTGGCCTTCGTCCTTTCCCCCCTTCCCCCTCCTCCCTCCCTTTATCCGGGGCTCTCCTCCAGGGCGCCCGCACCTTTTTTTTTTTCAGGCAGACGCACGGCAAGAAAGTTAGGAGCCTTTGCGCACACCCCGTCTTTTTTTCTTAGTAGATTCAATATGAAAAAGCCTGTCGGCCCACCCTGGCAACGCAGAGGGTGAGTCCGTAACAACCTCTGGAGGTGAAGGGAGCGGTGGGATCTGCGATTATCAGCAGCTGTGCCACTGCTTCAGCAGATGCCGCCGATGACGATCCGACCAGCTACTGTCTTATGACTGTGCCATCGCCACACTTGTCCATGCACGTATATGCACTCTCTTTTAGCAGAGTACGAGGTATATGAGGGATCGTTGGCCAATATGAATCGTTTGCGGTGTCACCATACCTCTAATGGTTTAAAGAACGTGGAAACATATGGGATCATTGTGAGCGCTGGTCGCCAAGAATGTGCATTGGACTCAAACTAAAGCTGCACACAACGTACGGCTGCCTGTGAAGAGCAAAATTTAGCTTGGCTAAGCACGAGGCACTGGAATATTTGCGTATTCCAGTGTAATCATGGCTCTCAATGTATACGACGCCGAACCTGGCCCACGGTTATCAATTGCGAACAGTGAGGCATCCCTCCAGATTAACCCCAGTACACAGCATTACAGAGTTCTCGGGAAAAAGGGCGAGGGTACATTTGCTGAGGTTCTGAGTTGTAAAAATGTTGCCAACGGGTGTTTAGTGGCGGTGAAGCGAATGAAGAATCCGGTCAAGAATCTCCACGAAGTCGAGAGCCAGAGAGAAATTCAGGCACTTAAACAGCTGCGCGGATCACCACATATCGTTCAGCTCCGGGAGGTATGCTTCGACGAGCAGCAGAAAGAGCTGTGTCTGGTGTTTGACATGATGAATGAGAACCTCTATGAGTGTCTGAAGCGGAGGGGCGCACCTATGGGCGAGGCTGAGGCACGTCGGTACATGTATTCAACCATGAAGGCACTGGAATTCATGCATTCCCGGGGTATTTTTCATCGGGATGTTAAGCCGGAGAACATTCTCTTGCGTGGCAAGACTGCGAAGCTGGCAGACTTGGGTAGTGTACGGGAGACGAATGTGCAGGGGCCACTGACCGAGTACATCAGCACTCGTTGGTACCGTGCGCCGGAGTGCCTATTGAGCAGTGGACAGTACGGAGCCAAGATGGATATATGGGCCGTGGGATGCGTCCTATTTGAAATTTTGACCCTTAAGCCATTGTTCCCAGGTTCCAATGAAGTAGACCAACTAAATAAGATACACCGGGTAGTGGGAACACCAGATCAAGACACTATAAGGCGATTGTGTGCCGGGCGGAGTCTCAAATGTAGCTTCACTAACTACCCAAAACGGAACCTTGCAGACATCATCGGACCGAAGATCAGCGGAGAAGCCGTCGACCTGATGGATAAGATGCTGGTTTACGACCCCAGTGATCGTCTTACTGCTTCCGAGGCTGTGAACCATCGTTGGTTTGCAGAAGTGCGCAACCGTGACCAGCGCGCTCAGGCACTACAGTACGCTCGCCAGGTTCTGAATCAAGAGCAGGCAATGTCAATCACGCAAAATACATCTCATGCTTCTGCAGCTCAGCGACAGAAGATGATGGACACGTATGCAGCTGCCAGCATAGGGTGTGGAGGTGGCAATTTGGTGCCTCTGGCCGTCATCCAGACCCAGAAACGTCTGGCTGAACGCCGGAAACGTGAAGCTCAGCGTCGCAAGGCAGAGGAGGAGAAGAGAAGGGCGGCAAAGGAACCAAAGAAGCCCGTGATGCGGTCGAGTTTCGTGCCCCTTGCAACATTGTGGAGCCAGGGGTAGGAACTCACAGCACAGTACCCGAGGCAGGTGACAAGAATGTCGTACCAAGGACAGCACCCTCATCACCAGGTGCATTTCCAGCAACGGTCACATCACAACCACCACCAACAGCAACAGCAGATGCGCATGTCGCACTGTCAGCAGCAGCAGAGGCGCTCCTATGGCGGCAGTCCCGTGCGCAGAGCACAACAGAAGCAGTTTGGACCACAGAAACATGCTGGACACAACAACATGTGCCAGGCGCAAAGCAATGAGCACCTTCAGCAGATCAACCCGATTGCGACCACCGTTGCACATTGTTCCCGCAAGCCTTACCAGACTTTACGTGGCAACGTTGGCAGCATTACAGACGCTGACGTGTTCATCAAGAAGATGGAGCATCGCCTGGGTAGTCAGTCGAGGCCGTCATACGCCACCGGTCTCTTTGGCGGCTTTGGTGGAGTCGGCTTCAGCGTCGGGGTCCACCAACAAAGCCGTACTAATGTCGTTCGTCGCCAGCAGACTCTTGGCTTTCAACGACGGAATTTGCCCTGAAACATTTTACATAACCGTATCAAAAGAACAGACCCATCAACTTCTCGCGTTCCATAAGCTGTCAGATTGGACAAAACGCCTCGTCATGATGACGCACATACTTGTATTATACCCCGCGGACGGATGGACCATGCTCATCGCCACTCATGATCCTAGACCCAGAGACTCCTTTGGGGATCCTACAGCTGACGCTAGATCTAAAGATGTACAAGCAACTGGGAAGAACGTATCATCGGTACGCACGACGCAAGGATGAATAGATACATGCCGGCAAAGCGGAAAGTAAGATCGCGCGGGTGAATTCGCAAATTGATGCAACCCTCGCGACCGATCGCAACCGGCCCGACCTTCTGTACGCCTTGCACCCGTCGTCACCGAATTTTTCCGCCCAAAAACCTAATCCTCCGTCCAATCGATGTACCCCTTTCACTACTGAACATAGGGCTGAATTTTATGCGCGCACACCCTTGATTGCGGGGTCGGAAATCATGAAATTTTTGCCACTGTTCCACCAGTAACTTTGGTATTTGCATAGTGAATGTACTGAAAGAATGATTTCCCCATAGTAAATATACTCAAGTGAACCAAACCTCTCATTAATCAATATTTCCTTGGACCGGACTGTCGGGCAACCGGGGGGGAAAACGCGCAAAAAGGGCGGGACGGGTTTGGACGGTTGGGGGGGTCTCACTACACCGGCCCAAGGCAAAGTGGTGTACACGCATGCAAAGAAGTGAGTGTACCGCCCAAGCCTTCAAAGTCCTCAGGGTATGTAAAGCTAGAAAGGAATAGATACATAAATAGACATTGAGCAGTTCACAAAGCGTGATCTATTATATGCGTAAGAAATATGTAAAGAGTAGTATGCAAACGCACAAATGAGTCAACGGGAAGGATTTGATCCTTTGCTGGCAGCCCAGGAAGGGATGCATCGGAAGCCTGAAGCCGAGGGTCTACGGTCAGGCAGCCCAAATCATACCAAGCAGTCGTTTCTGCAACAGATTACGGAACTGAAAGCCCAGAAAGAACAAAAAATCGCTGAACTGCAAGCAGCATATTCGAAGCCCAGTCGGCAGAATTTGGAGTCCAAGGACCACGACGTAGGCCATGAAAGTGCCGCTGCCATTAGCGTCAATAACTACATGGTAGAGAAGGCACAGGAAATGGATGCGTATGCTGTAGCTCGGGGATTTGGACCCAAATTGCCTGGCAGGAAAGAGACACTAGGTATTTCCACCGCCACACTGGCTGCGCACCACCGGAGATTCGGTGTCGAAATGCCTGGTTATGTGGAGGAGTATCCAGAGTATAGAATCGAGGGACCCACTGGCTGGTCGGCAGCAGAAGGAGTGGAAGACAAGTACACTGAGCTTAACAATCGCCCGAAAGCTCGTCCTCAGAATGCCAGCAGCAGCCCGAACACGTCCATCATGTCAATTAACACAGACTATGCCAGCTCCATGTGGCAAGAATTCAATCAGGGAGATGCTCTTCATGAAATGGCCAGAGAGCGTGTGGATCAGCGTCGGCGAAGGGAATCTGCTAAATTTCGTAAGCAAAAAGCAGAGAAAGAGCCTTGGTGGCCCGATCGAACCCCGATTCCAGGGCGGGAAATGCCCAAAGATCGTGGTCAGACTCGGCCACGCACTACGGTCGTCAAACCGTTCTTCCTGCGGGAAAAAGACCCCTTTAAGACGATGCGTCTTGCTCGCGAGATTGCAGAGAAGCGCCAGCAGAAAGAGGAGGCAGAACTTGCTGAATGTAGCATCCGGTTCAAAGCCACGCCCTTGGACCATGACATGCTCAAACCAAAATACGACAAAATGGTCACGCAGCAGAAAACTCGTAGGAGAACAGTCAAGGAACACGGCCGTGATATTCTGGCAAGCAAAGAAAAGCCTTTTAGCTTCTACATGAGAGACCTTCGGGCAGCAGAGCGAAAGGAGCGTGAAGTCAAGCTAAGGAAGGAGAAGGAAGCTGCGGAGATGGAAGCAAGAAGGCGTTCTGGCTTCCGTGCAACCCCGATTCCTAGAGATGTCTTGGAACCAAAATTCAAGGATATGATGGCCCTGGACGAGGGATTGCGGCAGATGCGTATTAAGGAGCGCGCGACTAAGCTTCTCAAAGAGGCGCACGCCCCGGGATCGCTTGATTCGGTCCCGAAGAAGAAGTCTGTGTACCGGGACCCTGACGAGACTTTCGCTCCCAAGATCAACAAGCGTGTGCCTGACTTAGAACTACCGACAACTGACCCCTTCAGCTTGGATGCTCGCGGCCCTCCACACAAGACAACCGATCGCGTGCTCTCACATTGCTCTACCAGTGTAGTTGATGTTTTTGGCACAGATGAAGAGCAAATGCGACTCGCACGCAGCATCCTAGGGCTTGATGATGAGGAAGGAGGCAGCAGCAACACTAGGACAGCCGCAAAATCAGACAGGGGGAGGAAAGGAACTAAACAGAAGACTCCTAGTCTGCACGCCAGTGGTCCACGACCAAGACAGACGCGCAGTCAGATGTTACGAGAGCTGGCCGCTCGTGAGCGGCTGTCCAAATTCAAGCGCGACCAAATTCCTGAGGGTAAACTATTGTCCGCGTCCGGGAGCGGTGGGCCGCACCAGTCCAAGAATCTGTATATTGGGTCACACTACAACGAACCCAGCGATCAACGTGCCCGCGAATTGAAAGCTCAGACACTCCAACAAGAGCAACGTTACCGGCGCCAACTTGAGGCCATGGAAGCCCGTATCAGCATCCGACCGTTCCTGTTTGAACGCGAGGGGGAGTATAATAGACGTGAGACCATGAAACAGCGAATCATCCACCACCTGGAGGACAAGGGAATGAATCCAACGGCTGAAACTGTTGACATGGACGAGATCGGCGATGGCTGGGATCGTCTGCCTGTCAAGACACGGTGAGTAGGAACCTACAAATTCAATCCCATAGCAGAGTCGATAAAACAAGTGTTTCTGTATTATATTGTGTTTTGTTGTGAATGTGTTGTGGATGCGATGATGTGATGATAGAGAGTCTGTGATTACAGGAAAAGGAATGTGAAAGGAGCTAAACTTTGAAACAATGATTGGGCTTTTTCGAGTTTGACAAATTTTAAGAATTCACTTCTTCTTTCCATCCCGGAAAACACCGATAACAACGGCATGATCACGCTCGTAAGGTTCCAGAGTCAGCTGTTCCAGAGGACGGATACCCATCTCCTGCATCTTCTTGACTTCCATGGCAAACACAGTAGCAGCCTCCACGGTGGAGTCAATGCAGTTCGCTTTGATGGAAATCACGACGTGACCTCCGTTCTTCAGGAAATTATTGGCGTTGAGGGCCACAATACGAGCCTGATCGGGCTGTGCAACATCAGCAAAGATGCAGTCAACCATACCAACAAGCATGCGGTATTTGTGAGGGTGACGGGCATCCTCGACAATGGGAATGACGTTGGTCCGCTTCTTGGCCATGTTGACCAGGTCACGACCAGAACGGTGGCTGAACTCCACAGCGTAGCAGAGACCCTCGGGTCCGACAATGTCACTAACGTGGGACACGGTGGTGCCGCTCGCCGCACCCAGGTACAGGACCTTGGAACCGGGCTCCATCCAAATGCTCTCTACACCACCAATGACAGCAGCAGCCAGCTTACTGCGGAAAGGATTCCACACGCGATACTCAATCTTGGTATCACCCTCCTCGACGCTAATGCGTTTCTCACCATAGACACTCTCGCCAGGGGCCATGTTTTTGGTCACGATGGCTTGCTCAGGCTTGCCCTTGGCAATGTAGATACCTTTGTGACGGTGGGGTTCGATAACGAACTTGGCTCCAGGTCCGGAGCCGCCACCACGGGCACCACCACGTCCACCACGGGCACCACCGCGTCCTCCGCGACCGCCAGGGCCTCCACGACCACGGCCACCGCCACCGCGGCCTCCACCGAAGCCGCCCCCGCGGCCTCCACCAAAGCCTCCACGGCCACCGCCACGGCCTCCACCACGGCCTCCACCAAAACCTCCACGGCCACCGCCACCTCCACGACCGCCACGGGCACCGCCACGGCCACCTCCACCACGACCTCCACGGAACATGATGCTTATTAAGAGGACTCTGAACTGACTACTTCCCTGGAAATAAGCTCAACTGAAATGTTGAATAATTAAAATCTTATTTGGATTTCAAATTGTATCCTGATCAATGCTCTTCAAATAGGTCTTATAGATGAACATTAGAGTGTTGCAATGTGACAGTTATTACTTTACGCATAAACTCACAAACCCGTAAAATTTAGAAACGAAGTGCAACATCGAGGGTCTGGTTTTTCGACACTCACGCAGTGTACGAGGATATACATACACCGACCCCAATATCTGTACACCTAGAACAATGTGTCTCCACCACACACTCAGCCGTTTTGACCCAATGCGGGTCTTGGTATACTCCTCTTTCCACAAGGAGTGTACGTACAGGCAGGGCTGCGTGTGCCGTGTTGTGTGGGTGTAAGCGCGAAGTAAATCCAGTGAATGGTGTGCACCACGTGCGGCAACGTTGACTGTGTGGGTCTTTCCAAACCCCCCCCCCCTCTTCTTCTCTCTTTTGACCCCAACCACCCCTCGCTGAAATGGGGTGCCCGTAAGGCAAGACCCCACTCGTGGTCCTCTCCGGTACTTTACGCTTGCCACCACCCCTGCGCACTGCGCCAAGCACAACAGCAGTGAGAGAAACACGGAGCGTGTTGCTGGCTCGCCACTGCGGAGGAGTCCCAAGACTCGTCCCTGGATAGTGAATGTACTGAGAGGCACCCCCAGAAGCCAAGGGCCCGCACCAACATGGTTGGTCCAGGGGCTTTTTGTTTGAACAATCCCATCAAGTAATAAACTGATACCCTCGTTACCATAATTAATCACGAAATTATAAGTTGGTATCGTAAAATCTGCCTGCCCCTTGGCGCGCCGTTTCATACCGAATACCCCACACAACGGCACTTGAATTCTGAGCCATTGCCTACTGTCGGGACGGTCCGAGTGCGGCAAAAGCCACAACAACAGGTTTAGGCGGCCGCAACGATCCACACAGCTGGCTAGGGAATAGTCACTAGTTCAGAACCGAGTTCGCGACCAAGCCCATGGTAAGGTATGTCTAATCTGAACCAGAGCTTACTATGTTCGCTGATGAACTCAAATAAATTCTGACAGTTCAGAAGAGTTAACACGCCTGACGAGAATATGTGAGGGGTCCACAGCAACCAGTCTATTGCTCACATTTGTACATCTCTAAACGATGATCTTTCGGGTCGGAAAGCTCGAGCATGGGGTGGCAACCCTGCTCACCAAGGAGCACTATGTTGTGGAGTGGCCACTAGCGCTTTTGCCAGAGGACTGTAGGCGCGAAGGCTCGGTTGTAGAAGTTGTCCTGGAGAAGGACCAATCATTGGAGGAAAAACGCTTGGAGCATATCATTGGCATTCAGGACATGATATTAAAAAAGGATGGGCAGTTATCCAATCACACAGCAGTCAGTGAAGAAACATCACAGGTAAAGAAAGATAAAGGTAAGGAACCAGTACCCATAGAGACAACTTCTGTCGATACTAATCCTGTGGAGACGGCTCCGGTGGAAACGGTTGCTGCAGCTGCGGCCACTGCTGCAGTGGCTGAAGAAGCGGTAGAAGAGGTCAACAAGGAATCAGATCCTGAGGAACAAGAGCCTGCACAGGTCCCCGAGCCTGAAGTAGAGCCAGAATCAGACGTTGAGCCTGAACCGACGGCTACTACAGCAAAGCCTGCCTTAGAACCCGAAGCAGAGATTCAAACAGAACCAAACCCGGAGCCGGCGGTATATCCCGTGCCAGAGGTTGTACCAGATCTGACACCAGATTCGGAACCGGAACAGGAGCATGAACAGAACGCATCACCAGAGCCTGAAGAGGACGCAGCACCGGAACCTGAACCAGAAGCACCTGTTACGGATGCGGAAGTGAAACCAGAACAAGCAGTACCTGAGGCTGAAGAAGAAGGGGAGTCTGTAGCGGTGGTCCCTGAGGAATTGACTGGACCAGCAGGAGGAGCAGCACCCTTGATCGTGAAGGGCAATGAAGCGAGCGAGGACGAGGGCTCCCCGATCGTAGAAGAGCCGAACAAACCTGTGAAAGATGAACTATTGAATGAGGAACCCTTGCTCGATGTGGAAGATGGGGGTGTTGAGGTTTCCCAATCCCTGCAGGTCGATCCGGCAGGCGTACCCGCAGAGACAGGGACCATTGAGTCGGCGACTGATGGCAACGAGCTTACCGCTGATGATATCCTGGTTGATGATGACAACAAGCTAGCGTCCGATCCGTCCCTTGAAAAGGATGAGCTTGAGGAGGTTGCACCTATTGTCACTGACAAGGTGTCTGCCCAAGAGCCTTCCGTAGGGCAGCTCATCGATTTCGGAGGCGACAACGATGATATCGCGGACAACATGACCACTGACGCCGCATTTCCCGATGGCACTCCGCCTTCCAAGCCTCCAGAGGGCTTCTCAGTTGACGACATGATTTGAGTATTGTCACGTCCAGGTGTATAAACAAGAATTTAGTAGTCTTATAGAAACATTACAGCATCAGATTTAGTGACAATTAGCCCTTTGAGCTATGAAGGATAGGTGTGTCGTCCTTTGCAACCTTAAGCAGTGCCCTGGGATCACTGCGATTTGCAGACCCGCCACTCGTCTCACCACCCTCTCGGTGATCCCCGACGCGCGAGTAATCCGATTGACAGTAAACAGCGGCGAGTGTAAAGAGAAAGAAAAATCCTTCAACGAAGAATTCGTTACGCTCCGGTACAACCTCCTTCGCGGTCCCGGAGGCAAAACAATAATGGCCGAGAAAGAGGAAAGCCAGGCCAGTAATTGGTAGGGTACCACCGCTCCCAAAATAAATCTGGTGGGAAGAGAGGCAAGATATTGGTGGGGTTCGCTTTGGGTTGGCAGCGCAAGAAAGGGAAAACACGGTCGAGTGGGAGCGGGGCGATCGAGACAGATACGCTGGAGCCGCGGGGGGGAGAGCTGCTGACAGGCATCGTTAGCAGGGCGTTGTTTGGAGGGCTCGCAATGGTGGAAGGTATGAAAGCGTCCTGGGGCTCTGAAGTATTCCGTTCCTCGTCATGAAAAAAGATTGCGCTCGATCGACAAGACAGATGTGAAAAACAGTCGTAAAGCCAAATTCCGGCGGGTTTGCAGAAGTATACAAATTGGGGCGTAATTTTCGAAATACATATCAATCATGGGACTCACACTGTCTCGCATGCTTCTGACCCTTTTCTCCTTGAAGGAGATGAGAATTCTCATGGTCGGCTTAGATGCTGCAGGAAAGACAACGATTCTGTACAAGTTAAAGCTCGGTGAGGTTGTGACTACCGTGCCCACAATTGGTTTCAATGTCGAAAGCGTAGAATACAAGAACATCAGCTTTACCGTTTGGGATGTTGGTGGTCAGGACAAAATTCGTCCTCTATGGCGTCACTACTACGAGAACACATCGGGCTTGATTTTCGTCGTCGACTCGAACGATAGGGATCGCATTGGAGAAGCAAAGTCTGAACTGTTCGCCATGCTTGAGGAGCAGGAACTAAAGGATGCAGTTATTTTGGTCTACGCCAACAAGCAGGACCTGCCCAATGCTTTGCCTGTTGACGAGGTAGTGGAACAGATGGGACTGCGTGATCTCCGGGGCAAAACATGGCACGTCCAGGGCTCGGCAGCAAACAGTGGTGAGGGATTATACGAAGGATTGGACTGGCTCAGCAGTGAGTTGTCAAGTCGGCAATAAACGCCACATCCATTTGGCCATGGAATATTTATACATACATATATGTACATACATGAAACTACGAAATTTTATCCTTTTGGTGCTTGACTACTATTCAATGTCAGCGTAAGGGTCTGTCGGGAGATCAGGAACGAACGCCTCAAGAGGCTTTGTTTCCGTCACCGTCTGATCGAGGACAAACTCATTTACTTTCTTTCGCCAGACGCGGACTATCTCTAGGCGCTTGCTGCGTAGGCGGCGCTGGTACCTCTCGGTCATTTCCTGCGCCTTACGATCAATCTTGTACAGGGGCACTGGCACCTCTCCACCAGGCGGTACGCAGGCCTTAAGTGTCTTTTCAAGATCCGCGTAAAGGAAGATAGGGTCATCTTGTAACGGCACTGGCATAAACTTTTCTGATTCCACAAGCTCCTCAAAAAGTGTGCAAGCCCGGTCATGGTACACCAATGCCGCCTTCGGGTTCTTCCCTCCATCCCGCAAGAAGTTTCCAATTGCGCGCAAGGCCTTTATGTCCTGGTTGAAATGTTTGCTAATGGCCTTGAAGACTTGATCAGCGTGCTGCACATCATTCGCGCCTTCCCAAAAGAAATTGCCAGCACGGATATACATCTCAGAATCCCTTGACCCTTCAGCCAGCATCGCCACAAACATGGATCGTGCAGTATCCACATCATCACGCACACGCCATAGAAAATCAGCGTAGAGCAAAGGAGGTGCTCCAGGGTTGCGTAATACCATCTCTTTGTACCACCGTTCCGCCTCATCATATTCACCCTTTGTTTCCAGTAAACGTGCCAATCGGATACCGCAGGCGAGATTTCCTGGATCGTGCATTAAACCATGGCGAAAACACTGTTCGGCACGATCAACATACCCCGCTTCATTGTAGAAAACACCCTGCAATGCAAGAACCTTGACACGGGCAGGCACATCCAAACTATCTGTATACTGCAGAAAGGCTTCGAAGGACTCTGCAAAGTCATGGGATTTAATTCCCTGACGTTCACGAGCTTTCAAATCTAGCATAGTGATCTCTGGTGAATCAAAGGTTTCACTGTATCTCTGTGTCAAATCGTCAAGGCGGGCCTGAAGACGCGTCTCAAAATCGTCTGCTGTGAGCTCAGCTGCTTCGGCTTGGGCCGTCCTACCAGAGGCCAAGAGCCCTGCTGTGAGCAAGGTACCTGCCAGGCCACTAGCAACCATTGAAATTCTATTTCCCCATGTTTGTGATTGCCTTTGTGTAGATTGTGTTCCATATGAGCGACGAAATATTGCAATTCTGGACACACACTGGCGGCGGGCCGCGCCCCTAACTATGTTCAACATTTTCTATCTAGGTTTCTCTATCCGCGTCAACATTCACTACATGATCTTATTCCATTTTTCCCTGATATTCTACAACTATAAATTGTCGATGTGCATGGTTCGGTGGAGTACAAGCTTGGATATCCTTCATACCTCACTATAAAAATTCCATAAATAACACCCACACGGGAGAGATTCCGTGGGGAGATTGGGAGCGACGGAGAGATAACAGCCAGTTGCAAAATCTATCGAATAAACGAATCAATTAAATTGATCATTAAATTTCGGGTCGGGCCAATCAGAGGTCGACAGCTGGTGCCCTATGGACCAAGGGGGATGGAGGGGGCTCCCGTCGGGGCATAATTGACAACCAGCAAAAACAAAAACGTAAGAAACACGGAGAGGGACGGGTAGAGTGAGTACACAGCGATTGCCCAGAGAGAAAGAAAGGAGGGAGAAGGGGGTTGGGTTCCGGTTTGGGTGGGGGGGAGGTACTCACTGGTGGCCTGCCCCATGAGAACTGGGGGAAGGGTTTGCATACTAAACGCATAGACCATCACACCGGCGGCGCAGTAGACAGCATCTCCCCTCGCTTGAGATAAACAGACGGTTTCGTGACCCTTGAACTAAGCCATTCATTGCCTAAGTTCGTGAACGGAACGGCCCACACAACACACCGCAGCAGGGTTTATAGATCCGTAGTGAGCTGTTCCTGCTGTTGAATGACAGGAAGGTTAGCAGAACCAAGTAATCTAGCATCGTCCATTGTTAAATGCTACTTGCTTTAAGTGTCAAATCTCTGTGTGTTCAGGTACTTGCGAGGATAGTGCTCTTCGTGGTTGCCAGCCGTACAGTCTACAGCATGTTTCTGTTGTATAGAGATCTCGTACTGTAGGTTTTGACTTGTAAGCATGAAATCCCTTACTTGGATCTCACTGGCCGCTGGCCTGGCCATGACCGCTTCTGCACGCAGTAAGGACCCTCAAGAATGTGAGGTATGTATCAAGGTTTTGACCGCTGTGGAGGAAAAAATGGAATCTAGCCACTTTGGCAACGAGGAAAAGACTGTCGAGCTCATTGAAGAGATCTGCAAGGAATACGACCATGAGTCCAAGGAGCACACCCTTTGTTACTACATTGGAGGTCTGGAGATCAGTGCCACGGGCATCACTCGCGAGGCTGCTCGCCCTCTGACTAACGGTATCCCTGTACAGAAGGTCTGCGACAAATTAAAAAAGAAGGATTCTGAGATTTGCGCCCTCAAGTACGACAAGCCCATCGACCTGAACGAGGTCAAATTGGAGAAGCTTAAGATGAAGCAGCTGAAGAAAATTCTTCGAGACTGGGGTGAGCAAAAGGCATGCGCAAACTGTGTCGAGAAATCTGAGTACATCAAGATCATCCGGGAACTGCGGCCCAAGTACGACCCCACCTACAATGATGAGCTGTGAAGTGGACAGAAATCCAAATCTAACGTATCCATAGTCCCACAACATTCCACAAAGAACCAGATACTCAATAAATGATAGAATCAACGACGTATGATAATGACAAAATATTCATGTAAATTAGTAGACAAGACAACAAAAGATTGTCCACGGTATCGTTCGGGTGACAAGACGTGTCATAAAGTTCTGCTGTAAGCTATTTGTTGTTACCGTCGAACTGCCATGGCAGGAACGAACTATCCTGGTTGTTCGAATTATCCGTAGCGCCGCTAGTTTGGTTTGCACCACCAGAGTACCACATCACAGAGGGATTGTTCTTGTCCGCGGGGTTGGCATCTGATGTCTGTGCAGCGTCAAAGCCCATGATGCCGCCAAAGTCGCTCTCCTGGGCAAATTGGCTCGGATCGCTGAAATCGTATGTTCCACTAATCGCAGAGCTGTCGGCGGGGCCCCCAAGGCCACTGAATCCACCACTAGGTGCATTGCCGGACGCCTTGTTGCCACCTGGGCCACCAGAGGACCACAGTTGCTGGTTATCCTGGCCGCTGGCGGCTGTGGCACCGGACGATGCATAGGCATCGGGACCTCCGAAGAAGCCCGTACCGCCAGCATTAGGAAATCCAGTGCCCTTGTTAGCACCTGCTCGGGAAGCGGCCGAGTTTGGTGCAGTAGCGGACAGTTGGCCTCCTCCGGGGCGGATGGGAGCACCTCGGTTGGGCCCCGTGTTGCCAGTGTTGCGGTACGGAGCCGTTTGCCTCCCACCACGACCGCTGCCAGGCTGAGACTTGCTTTGGAGACGTCCGCCAGCGGCATTGCCCTGTTGTGCGGTGTAAGAACCAGGGCCAGGAGTGTCGTTCTTGCGCCCACCAGCGGGATCATTGCCGCTTAGAGTGCTGTCAAAACCGTAATCAAAGCCAAGACCAAGCTCGGAAGGTCCTCCAAGGCCGGGCACGCCGCTTTGCTGCGGTCGCTGCTGACCTCCGCCTGCCCGACTGTCGTACGGAACGGTTCCGGGGATGTTCGGGCTGGGATTGCGGGCAAAATCAAAGCCACTCGGACCCTGGCCACCAAGACCAAGGTTGCCGCCTGCCACCTGTCCACCGGCAGCGCCAGCAGCGGCGGGATTGCCGTACATTCCAGACCAGCCCTGACCAGCACCACGACCCGCTCCACTGTAGCCACCGGCACCGGCACCGCCGGCGGCGGATGAGTAGATAGAACCTCCACTGATTGGGTCCCACATGCCGCTGTTGCCCAAGTCACTATTGCCGTACGCATCGTAACCACCCTTCTTCTGAGCTCCGGATGCTCCCGTCTGGCCACCGCTCATGACACCCCCTAGTCCGTCAAAGTAGTTGCTGCCAGAAGCAAAGCCAGCTTGTCCTCCAAGAGCAAACTGGGACTGCTTTCCCTGGTTGGGTAGACCACCACTTTGCCTCATGCCCAAGCTGTACATTTGCTGCTGCTGGGCGTAAGATGCAGCCGTCAGGCTACCAGGAACATTGCCTCCCATACTGTAGACACCAGATGCACTACCTCCGACACCAGAGAAGAGTTCGGGCGTATGAGCAGCGGCCCGGTTCGGCAGACCTCCTTGCTGAGCCATGTTGGGACCTCCCATGGACATCACGTTCTGTTGCTGCATTCCACCGTACTGCTGTCTCTGACCGTACTGCTGCGGGCCCAGACCTGGCATTTGCCCAGTTTGCATAGGCGGCATACCAGAGACCTGTTGGCCTGGACGACCTGGCTGCTGACCGGGTGTTGCACGCGCAGCCGACTGACGACGGGCCCGAGTCTGCTGTTGCTGTTGCTGTTTCTGCTGTTGTTGCTGCTGCTGCTGCTGCTGTTGTTGTTGTTGTTGCTGCTGCTGCTGCTGCTGTTGTTGTTGTTGTTGCTGCTGCTGCTGCTGTGGTTGTTGCTGCAGCTGCTGTTGCTGCTGTTGCTGCTGCTGTTGTGGCTGCTGTTGTTGGGATTGCTGCTGTAGCACCTGCTGCTGTTGTTGGGGCTGCCGAGCCTGCTGCTGAGGCAGACGTGCCTGTTGCTGAGGCTGACGAGATGGCTGCTGAGGCTGTCGAGATGGCTGCTGAGGCTGACGAGATGGTTGCTGAGGCTGACGAGACGGTTGTTGGAGACCAGCAGGTTGCTGCTGACGTCCCTGCTGTTGACCTGGCATTGGTTGACGACCCATGCCTTGCTGTTGACGCTGAATACTGCCTGTTTGCGCTTGTGCCTGTGCCTGCGCCTGTGCCTGTGCCTGCGCCTGTGCCTGCGCCTGTGCCTGTGCCTGTGCCTGTGCCTGTGCCTGTGCTTGTGCCTGCGCCTGCATTTGCGCCAGCATCTGCGGCTGCTGCTGAGGCTTTCTTCCTTGTGGTGGCTGCATATGCGGCGCCATTCCCATCTGCGAAGCTCCACTTCCACTCTGTCTCTGCGGTCCCCGCTGTGCGGCATTCATCTGAGCCTGCATGTACTGAGAATGGGTGGGCACTTGTGCTGCAGGCTTGTCCTGTTGTGACCGCTGAGGAGTCCTTGAGCCACCACTGCTGCTGCCGTAGCTGCCTGGTTGCTTCTGACTACCCGACAAGGTCTGACGTTGCACTGGTTTAGGAGGTCCGACCTGCTGGGGCAAGGTACCCTTAGACTGAGACTGGCGCGGCTGCGGCTGAGGAGGACGTGCTGCCTGGGAGTTGGCCTGTTTCGTTGTCCTCTGGAAGGAAGCCTGGCTGTGGAAGGGCAGCGCCTGATATTGGTATGTCATAGGACTCGCTTCCTTCTCCCCTTGTGACGTAGAGCTGCCCAAGCTTGCCATTCCGCCGTAAGTCTGAGGACCTCCCAGCATTCCCGGACCAGCATTGTAAATGGAGGTGAAACTGCCAATACCTGCAGAGCCCATGCTGGGTGAACTTGAACTGCTTCCGACACTCTGTCTTGCTGCTGCAGTCTTTGCAGCCTGTGCTTTCTTTGATTCTTTGAGGCCTTTCTTTGTCTGGGCCTTGATTGGTAAGGGCTCCGATTCAGGAACTTCCTGAGGTTCGGACGCAGCCGCTTCCTTCTTAGACTTCTTCAATTTGCCCCTAGGCACGGGTTTGGGTATGCTCGGCAATTCCACATCCATCTTGTCTCCTTGCCCACCGTAAGCGGCTTGCGGAACGAGTCCTGAAGGCATTGAAAGGTCTGGCATCTCTGGGCCTGTGAGGCCTGCCGTAGAGCCCTTCTTCTTGCTTGACTTCTTATGTGGTACCTTGCCAACCAGGCCAGCTGTTGCAAGGTCAACGGCCTCAGCCGCCAGCGCTGCAGGATCCGGTACTGGTGCAGTCTTCTGAATTCGTCCCTTCTTCTGGTGCACTGGCTTTGAGAAATTTGAATAGTAATACTCCTCCAAATTCTTTGCTTCTCCCTTTTTGATTGCTTTTGCGGCGGCATTTAACATCTTCGTATTAAAGATCAGACGCCCGTTGGAAGTCGGTTGCGCATTGGCAGCCGCAGCCATCGCTGCGGCAGCAGCGGCAGCGTCCGTGTTCATGGCGGTGGGCCCATTGGCTGGACCACCGAATAGGGCTGCTGCTGCTGCTGCGGCAGCGAGATCAGCTGCACTGGCAGTGTCTCTGCGGTCCATTTTCTTGTTCTTGGCAACTCCCTTGGCAGGTCCCTTGGCATCTCCTTTGGCAGTCTTTGCGACTCCTTTCTTAATTCCTTTTGTGCCCTTGCCCTTGACTGCAGTCTTTTGCGCACCCTGAGTCGCTTCCAATGCAGCCATAATCGCTGCCGACGCGAGTTCATTTTTCTGTTTTGCCTTGGCCTTTGCCTGTGCTTTCTGCTTGGCCGGCTGTGCTTTTTTAGACTGTGATTTCTTTGATTTTGGTTCGCCGTGTGGCACCGCCGACCAGGCGGCCACGGGACCTTTCTTTGGTGGCATTATGTGTTGAACGAAATATTATTTATACATCTGTGTCTGTTCTTCTTTAAACATTCAATTTCTGAATCCCTGTTCATGCGAAACACATGTTTAGATCCCTGTACAGTACTTTGCTTGTCGTTTTGAGCTTAGATATGTTCTGCAACGTTGAACCAAATAGAGACTTAGAATGTTTAATTGCTATCACTGCCAAGCATGGAAGACTTCACACTCACCACCCTGAAATAGCATTTGTGATTCATAGAGCCCTGTACTGCAGTCCATGCCTTCGGCTACCAAAAAGACCGACAACAGGTAGCATTGTATCATTGTACGCAATGAACCGTTATTTTTCTTTACACACACGACCACGTCCACGTAGAGTGCGCTGTCCCATCTTTTGCGGTTACTGTTCAGCCACTCCAGGACGAGAAACCGGTCAACCAAACTCACAAAAGCCACCCCGAAATGTGAGCGCTAAAAAGGACAGTATCAGTCGTCATACGCTCAGACGAGAAATTTATCTTGGACCGAGGAATGGCTTTATTTAACCGCTATATCCCCCCTTCCCTTTGCACATCATTTTCTTGTTCTGTCTCCGATTCAACCCCCTGCGTTGGCTATTGACCCCTCTTTCCCTATTTTTTTTGTTTTTTTTTTGCAAGACTTGGTGGGTACCCCTCTCTTCCCCCTCCCCCTTCCCCGTCCTTCCTTCGCCCCGCGGTGACATTCTCTCTCTCTCTCTCTCTCTGCTCTTTACATTTTTCTTCTGAGGCACTTTCCTTCCCAGCTGTCACCTCAGAAGGGCAGAGGCAGGGAGAGGGAAGGAGGGGTGTTTGCTGAGCCACATCATTCCCGAACGCTGCCACTTTTGCACGCACACACGCACAAGCACACACACACACACACAGAGCGCGCCTCCCAATCCCCGACACGCCCCCCCCCTGGAAGAGCGCAGAGAAACCGCCAAAGCCCCGAGTTTTTTTTAACCTTCCAACTCGACGCAACCACCTAACCCACCCACCTCGTCCTGTGTCGCGCTTGACCCCTATGGATAGGAAGTTTTGGGAACACGCTGGTGAATATAGCGATAATTCTCAGGGGGTCACCCATTTTTTTTCTCCGCGTTCACAACTCTCACAGGGCTCTACTGACAGTCAGGGGAGCTAAGCGCCAAAGGGGGGCTCACGGTGTATTTTAGGCAGCGGGGCACACTGTCGCGGTTGTGTGCCCGCTGGCACTACCTGGGCCCGGGGAGGGAACCACCCTCGCGCCTCTAAACTACGTGTCAAGGTTTTGCATGTTTGAAGCCCATTTCTATCTCTGTCGCCATCTTCCTGGTTGATGAGCACCTTCGGCCGCGCCTTTGTCCCCAGTGTGTGTGTGTGTGCGCGTGTTCGTAAGTGTGCGTGTGCTTTCCCGATTCCTTCGTCTGGCTTTTCGCACCGGAGAGAACACCGTCGTCGTGTTGTAGCGTAATGTCCACAGCAGCGGCATTCCTGGTTCATTTTCTTTGTGTTGTCGTTTTAGGTACGTGGAATGGTTGCGCGGTTCGTCTGAGAGGGGGGCGCGCGGGAGAGACGGACGTTGAGGAGAGCTCCCCCTCAGGTGCGCAGCAAAAGGACAAAAGTGAGAGACAGCAACACGCGTTGAAAAAAAAACGCCGCTCGGGCCCCGCTGTTTCGGCCGCTGCGTACCGCAGCTGAGCGTGCGCGCCATTGCTGGGCCCATCCCAAGGTTCGGGTTGGTCCCGTGGTGGTGGTGGTTGAAGCCCGCGCAAAAAATCTTGTGCTTTTATTTTTCCCTTTTTTTTTGGTACAGCGGAGCGAAACCCCCCCCCCCCCCGGGGGAAGGGTGGGAGTCAAGCGCGAAATCTTGGGCACGTCTTGACCGGAGGTGTGAGGGAAGAGGGAGACAGGAAGGGGCCCCCCGGGGAAAGGGGGGGGTCTCTTTCTCCGCCACGGGCTTTTTGGATCCTGGGTGGGTTTGGCTAAGGAGAGCGGGGTCCATTTCTGGCAATTTTGTTGTAGGCCAGGGACGTAATTAGCAGCAGCCGCGACGTTGGGGTCTGGGTTTTCTATGGATTTTGGCTTGGCAGTTTCACTTGGCTTTTTGCTTTGTGGCTGGTCAGCAGAGTAGCGGGTGTTGGCCCAGCGGCTCAGCCGCGGCTGGGAGGAAGGGGTCAGTGGCATCAGCAAAAGATTGCTCATGATCCCGCACTTCTCTCAAGGCTGCATGCTGTCGCTGTAAATGGATAGGCTTTCATGCCTGGCTGGGTGCACAATATGTCCACTTCGTTGTTGGGCGTTGAAGATTCTGATGACCAGCAATGGTATGTCCTAAGACATAGTCTCGAATGATCATTGCAGGCAGGTACGCCAAGATCATTCCTGTGGGGACATCGTGCCCAAGAAACTCAGATGTCATCTCATCCTATCTGTGCTCCGGTCTCGTAGCAGAAGACACCTAACGTGTAATGTGCGATGGATGCCTAGACCAGCAGTGCCAATACAAAGCACCCACCAACAATGAAGACGTAATAAGTTTGCACCAAACCCGCGATACCGGCAACAGAGTCGGCAGAAGCGGACTTTTGGTACGCAGTTTTCGTCATCAGAGTTCCTCCCGCACTGATGCGCTGGTTGTCGGTTCTCCGTGGCTACCCTTCCTTGAAGAAGTGACATGTTGCGTTCCTCACAGTTCACTATAGCAAGCGGATTGCCTCTGGCTTGCGCACAATTAGTTCTCTATCCGCAGAGCGCCCCTAATCAATCCCCCTTCGACCACGATAAGCGGTGCGGGGTCCCTTTTCCAGCACCTCGATTTTTGGCAGACGGAAGGGCCACAGACCGCGGTGCCGTCCAGTCCGTATACATTTTCTATTGAGAAAAAACCCCGAAGAGAGATCTCGGAGTTCTTGGCGGTACACGGATGGTCTATAACTAAGCGGTGGAAAATTGGGAAGGAGTGAGTAGAGGTTCCACAATACAAACTACAAAAGCCATACATTCAATATTTATATTTCCATCGGCCGACCTGGTGGAGCTTTTGGGCGGGGTGCATTGATGGCCATCTATACCCCTCCCAATGCACCGTGTGTGGGAACTTTTTTGCTGCATTGTGAAGAAGATAAATCCAATGTATTACAGATGGTGGTAGCAGACACACTGTGAATCTATGGAGAAATGATTCCACCCCTGGTTGGTACACGCCGTCGTGTGTATTGCCTGTTGATGGCCCTGTGAGCCCACTACGCTCCTCACAGACGGAAAAGAATGGGATCGCGTGGCGCCCCTCCTTGTGTGCCGTCAGCAAGGCGAAAGGGAGAGCCGGTAACGATGGAATCCGGGCCGGATCAGAGGAGCACTGATCCAAGCCCTTGCAGTCGTGAGCCGTGCAAACGTTCGTTTCTGCGCAGGACAAGCGTGTTTTGGATCTGGGGTCTGCTAGAGTAAGTAGCAAGTGTCGTAGGAGTCGTTGCTGTGAGTTGTAGGGACGAAAGCGGCAAGGCATGATGTCTTGCTGGTGACAACAGAGACTACACCTTGCGCTATCTGTTTGTGAAAGCTAGTTGAGATCAGTGAGCACTGTGTCTGATGAAGGGCGGAGCAGGGTCGTGGTAGGGTCTGTAGAAGATAATTAGTAGTACACAGAATGCCTTTCCGGTGATTGTATCACACTGTTGAAGGTAACATCATTGCCTGCAGATCATACACAATGGCGCTCGAAGGTATTGAAGTAGCTCTGATGGCCAGCACTAGTGCACCTGCTCCAATTGCGAGCAGTGTTGGCACTGGAGTGTTATCCTCTGCATTGATCCCGGGGTGGCTGCTCCAGGCCAGCGCTGACCTCACTGCAGGCACAGCTGGTGGTGTGGCTTTTGCGTGTATGCAGGACACCCCTTCGACACAATTAAGGTGCGCATGCAAACAGCAGAAGGTGCGAACAAGCCTACCATGGTCAATGTTGCTCGTGATATTGTGCGAAGTGACAGACTCTGGGGTCTCTACAAGGGTGCCGTGCCTGCTATTGCTGCCAATGTGGCGGAGAATGCCACCCTGTTCATGTTCTACAAAAATTTCCAGCAGCTGGTTCTGTCTGGACTTCGCATCAAGGGTGACACCCGGGAAAGCGTGGAGGAATTGAATGCCTTGGAGAATGCCGTTGCGGGCGCCATAGCATCTGTCTGTACCAGTGTGATTCTGACACCGTGTGAACTGATAAAATGCCGCATGCAGACCTCGAATGCTAGTGCTTCCGCGGTCGTTCGTGAGGTGGTGGCCGCACATGGCATGCCTGGTCTGTTTCGTGGTTTGACAAGCACCTGGGCTCGTGAGATTCCGGGCGGATTTGCGATGTTTGGTGCCTATGAGGGAGCTCGCGGTATCTTAGCTCGAGACGGTGACAAGGAGAACCTTGGTGCAATGCGTACTATCGTGGCCGGTGGCCTCGGTGGATGTGCCTTCTGGTCTCTCACTTACCCAATCGATCTTGTAAAGTCTCGCATTCAGACCCATCCGGGTAAGATTGGCATTGTCACCATGACCTCCAACATTGTCCGCCAAGGTGGATGGGCTGCTCTGTACGCTGGAGTCGTGCCCACCCTCATCCGCTCTTTCCCGGCCAATGGTGCCCTCTTCGTTACGTACGAGTCGGTACGCAAAGTCCTGGGAGGCAGCGACTAGAAGACCACTAACGGTTAGTTTTAGATCCCATATCATTAAAGAAAGTAGAGTACATAGTTTCGTCAAAGTCTTGAATTCTGATGAGCATCTATCTCCAGAAAGCCACGATGTTTGTCTTATGTCAAGATCATTCGATGTTCACTGCCGAGATTCCCGGTACCTGAGCGCCACCACAGAGGCCCAGCTGTCGGTATTGACACTCTCCTCAAGCGGCTCAAAAAACACACACAATCTCGCCCTCCCCCACCTCTCTGAGCACATTTTCAAAAACACACACAATTTTTTCTGGCCGAAAATTTTCACAGAGTTGAAATTTTAATTTTACGGAGAGTATTGAAATTATACTCTAATACTTTTAGTACTGATTTTTGGGCGGAGATCAAATCCTATAGTGAACGATACGGCTCCAGACAATGCACAGGGTCCCTGGTACTGAGTTCACATGCAGCGCGGTTAGGCCTGAAAGTGTGGCACCGAGGCTCTTGCGGCACAAGGTGTGAGCGGCCCACCAAAGGCTTTACAGGCAGTAGTGGCACCGTACGACTGGCACTGAGGACTGTGAGTATGAAACTTTACCACTTCATATGTTTACTTGCTGGGTCTCCCTATATGACAAGGAATTGTTATAACCATATGATAATTGGAACCAGTTATCAAGCAAGCTATTTGGATCTGTGTGGTTATTTAATTTCGGTGACTTAGCTGAAAATCCATACTGAGTTCGGGAATATTTAATCCGATCGGGTCCAAAAACAGATACCAATCATGGGTGCCTACAAATACGTTCAGGAGCTGCAGCATCGCAAGCAGTCCGATGTCATGCGCTACCTTGCCCGTGTGCGCACCTGGCACTTCCGCCAGATGAGTGCTGTGCACCGTGCTCCTCGCTCTACTCGCCCCGACAAGGCCCGCCGTCTGGGATACAAGGCCAAGCAGGGATACTGCATCTATCGCGTTCGCGTGCGCCGTGGTGGCCGCAAGAACCCCGTGTCCAAGGGTATTGCTTATGGTAAGCCTAAGGGAGCTGGTATTGAGCAGATCAAGTTCCGCCGCAACCTGCGTTCCGTCGCCGAGGAGCGTGTCGGTCGCCGCATCGGATCCCTGCGTGTGCTGAACTCTTACTGGGTGGCTCAGGATGCTACCTACAAGTACTTCGAGGTCATCATGGTCGATCCTCAGCACACCAAGATCCGCAACGACGCCCGCATCAACTGGATCGCCAAGCCGGTGCACAAGCACCGCGAACTGCGTGGTCTCACCTCCGCTGGCAAGAGCTCTCGTGGTCTGGGCAAGAACCACGGCTTCAACAAGACCATCGGTGGTTCTCGCCGTACCAACTGGAAGAAGCGCCAGACTCTCAGCGTGCGTCGCTACCGCTAATTGGTATGATCATGCTGTCTGTAAGGAATCTTCTTTTAGCACAATCATCTTATATTTACTTTTCCATAGCATACGTTTCTGTCGTCGCATATTATCAAAACAATTTACTGCACCGGCGTTTTTCATGGGGTAAGTCAATTAGGGGCTCTACATGAGCAAGCAGGAAGGTCTGGAAGATTCATTGCTGTAATGTACTAGAAACTCTGAATGTCTCTGGTGTGACCGCTTGTTCTGCAACATTCGAAAGCCCCTTCCTATCCTTCAAGTACGTCGAAATCATATAAAGGCGCATAGTAAAATCCTTTTAATTATATTGAATGCATCTTAGAAGTACATGGCCATTCTTTGCTTGTGTGGATGGTGATAGCTTAGTAAATGACATCGTGGACGGGGACTAGACCAGCGGTGGCCCACGACTCTGGGGTAACAATCGCGTCAGGGACTTTGCCGTTGTTGAACATTTCCAGTAGAGGACCAGCAAAGTGTTGTGCAACTACGTGGCCAGAACCTTCAGTAACGTACCGTAGAAGGGCGCTGATGGATATGGACTCTGCAGTCTTTGGTTCAGTGGTAACCAAACGGAACAAGCGCGAGACTATACCAGAATCGGGAAGGATGTCGTCGTTGAACGGTTCACGCTTGCCCCTGGCAAACATAAGATTTTGCTCATGGGACGTTACGTCGAATTTCTTGAAGCCAGCACTCTCAAAGAGTTTCTCCGATGCCTCACCTTCAGCCCCGATAAGATAGAATGTTTCCTGGAGCATGCTAATCTCACTGTCCAGCATATTCGTGCTGTCCAGCCCTCCGAGAACAACGAGGTTTGTCAAATTCAATGACTTCATCCAATCGAGCAGTCCACGGGCAAAATCAGTTCTCTTGCCACCATGCAAAGGTGCGCGCTGTTGGATGATGATCAATTTGGTACTGGTGCTCTGGTACACCTCGAGAGACGTACTGAGTCCAGCTAGCCGACCATCAGTCGCACCGTACGCATTCTTTCCAGCTACCTGCACGACGGCGTTGGAAGTCAGACACCCGATTCGAGTGCAGTCTTCAATATTTTGAATCAGTAGATCTACCACACATTGCCCCAACTTTGTACCAGTGAAAGAAGCAAGAAGTACTGTGGTGCCGGAAGCGGCATCAAGGGACTTGCCCGGTAATACGTCCAGTTGCACCATATCTAAGACATTGCTGATGGAACACCGTCTCGCACTCGTCAGCAGTGTCACATTATACCTTTAGATCAGACCCTGTAAATCCTTACATAGGTGTTTTGCAGTAAAATGCCATACTTACTCTCGGATCAAATTGTGACGTGTAAACGAATTCGGCCGGCCACTGGCACCCCACCTTTGATATGGCTTTTTCGTCGATGGCTTCTTGGTGTTTTCCAAGGGTAAGACGTATTGATTAATAAAGTATTGATCTATTGTTTTGGAAACCCGCTCCTCGGGGGCCCGTTTTCCTTTGCTACACGGGCGAGTGAAAGGCAGGCAGACGTCTGCACCTCCTTTTAAAGGGGGCACCCTCCCCCTCGGAACAGTTCACGTGGTGCCCCTTCTTTGCTATGTCTGAGACCCGCCCGGCAGTTTTCCACGTCTCAAGGCAGGGACTAATGGGAGGGAGCTTCAGAGACCCGCCGTGCCAGCGTCAGCAACGGTTTCGCGGAAAAGCATGCGTAGCGCAAGCACGCACAAAATGTTTGCATACACTGTTTGGACAGGTACTCGGAAGAATTAGATGCTTGACTTCCAAAACATTGTTGTATGTGATCTGAACAGAATGCCCCAATTCAATTGTTCCAGATGGCAGGTATGAATGGAGATGTCTTGATTTATGTATAAGCTCAGAACTGCGGTGCGTAGTTGGAATCGTCATAGCCTGTATCTGCTTTGGTCCGGACGTCATCGATTGCAGCACCATGGTCTAAGGTCTTTCTATACCATGGCTACACAAATCATTCACGCAGCGTCCCTCAGTGGCGCAGAGCTTGAGGAGGCATTGAAGCCCGCCGTGGAGGACATTCGGTCCGGCAATGTGGTTGCAATCCCGACGGAAACAGTGTACGGACTAGCTGCCAACGCCACTAATAGTGCAGCGGTAAAGAAAATCTATGCTACCAAGGGCCGACCTTCTGACAATCCGCTAATTGTACACGTCAGTAGTCTTGAGATGCTCAGACGATCGAACATAGTCACTGAAATTCCCGACATTTTTGAGGCTATTGCAAAGGACCTCTGGCCTGGGCCTCTCACATTGATCATGTCTAAGAATGCTTCCATAGTGCCTCCGGAGATTTCAGGACAGTTAGAAACTATTGCAGTCCGGATTCCGAGCCATCCAGTCGCTCGAAAATTCATCGAGCTCTGCGACGTGCCGCTGGCGGCACCGAGCGCCAATCTTAGTGGGAAGCCGAGCCCAACCACGGCGCACCACTGCCTCCAGGACTTGCAAGGCCGCATCTCTTGGATCATCGATGGGGGTGTCTGCGCAGGTGGTCTGGAATCAACAGTGCTGAACCCCTTGGCTGATCCTCCTGTGGTGCTCCGGCCGGGTGGTGTGGATCGGCAGACACTCCAAAAGTATTTCTTGAAGTCCATTGAGATGTTTTTGCCCCATCGCGACAATGCCAAGGATAGCACCAAAGCGAGCCCCGATAGTCCAATGAAGTCACATCTATCATCAACCAATGGCGATGCTTCACCAATGGCACCAGGAATGAAATACCGTCATTACTCTCCAGATGCTGTCGTAACTCTGATTGACCATGCGGGACATGGTGGTTTGACGGGAACAGAATTCTCCGGGGACAGTCTGAGAATGTTTCTGGAGTCTGAGATTCACAGAAAGAACACCGATGGCGATGGAAAGAAACTGATTGGCTTGATCAACCTCAGCAAGCAGGCGCACGCGAAAATGATTTGGAGCAATCTTGCCTTCGACGAAGTAATGGATCTCGTGGAAGACAACGCGAGTGATTCATTCAATATCGGCCGTCACATCTTCGCTAGTCTCCGAGAAATGGATAACCGCCACGTCGATGCCATTGTTGTTATTGGGCTGGACTCTTGGAGTGGTGTTGGTGAAGCAGTGTTCAATCGGATCTACAAAGCTGCCGCCTATGTGAAGAGTCCCTAGTACAGTTCCAATACTTAGTCAAATAAAGAACGTAAGCATCTTGTAATTGATTGTTATGCAAATTTCGTATCTATAACTCATCATGCCCATGGAATGGATGATCGGGATCGTCTACAAGCTGTTGGACATCAGGAATATCAGCCTCAGTAAGTTTGCACCAAGCCGGCGTAGCAAAGGTTACGTACACTCGACAGTCACTATCGTACGCATCAATGATCGTGTTCTCCGATCCACAGGAGAAGTCTATTTTGGCACTCCACTTCTTACCTCTCCGACAGGTCTGGGCACCTGGTCGATGGATCAATGACCCAGCGTCAAGATCCAGCTTCTTGTTCCATAATCCCACCAATGTCTTCTCTGAAGGCCTGTTCTTGTCCTTAATTAGGTAAGCTGCTTGCATGATACACACTTCGTACCTACGATCAGTTCCGTCAAAATCAAAACATTCTTCGAAGAGGTCAAAGAGTGCCTTGTCTTCACCGTAATCAATGCGCAGCAGTTTCTCAAGATCCATGCCCATGTCTCTAATTTCATTGGCCTCGATCCGAATATCTCGGCGTTTCGTGAAGGCCTCGTTGTATCGATTGGTGACGTCTTGTTCCGCTTTGGTCATTTCCGGGCGCGGAGTGCCGAAGCTGGAGCCTAAGCCTTCCACCCCCGCCTCCTTCTGTTTCTTCCAGTCCTTGTATCGCTGACTCCATTCCTCTTGCCTCTGGTCATCAGCTTGCTTTGCGGAGTTATAGGCCGCCTCCAGCTCCATTACCACTTGGTCCAACTCCTTGACTTGCTTGCGCTTTTCCTCGACAGTGTTAGAGTATTCCTTGATCTTTCCCTCGAGAGTCAAAAGTTTCTTCGCACCCCTTGCTTCCATCTCTGCACGTCTTTCGATGGTGACTCGGGCTCTTCCAATCCGCTCTGCTGCTTCAGCTCGCCACTTCTCAAGGGCCTCTGCGCAGAAGTTTCTACATTGTACTGCCAGTGTCATATCCTTGTTGTGCGAGGGTAATAGTGAAGCATCCGATACTTGATTGGCAACCCATTCGTCTTGACCGTCACAGCAGTCACAGAGTCCGTCGTTGACGAACGAAGCAGGGACTCGGTGGGCTCTGAACCCGATCTGCTGGCAGGTGAAGCTACCATTCGCACATGCCGCAGTGCCTGGCTCATCACTACCGTCAGGACAGTCGCATCGGTCGTTGTTCACCCGCTTGCCACTGATCTTCTTGGATCCGTCGAGGCATTCAAACTCTCCACCGTCGATCGCTTTCCGGTACTGTTCCTGTAGATCGCTTTCTACGCCCATAATCCATCCTTCACCAGTCGCAAAGGCGGTGATCGCCAGGGTCAAGAGCGTCAAGCACTGAGCGAACTTCATAGTGTTCTATCTTCTTGACAGATCTTGAGAAGACCATTGGTCTCTATGCCAGCGGCACAGGTTAGTTCAACCACTTCCATTCCAATTCCGTTAGTTAACAATACATCTCAGGACCTGCACCATGAAAATCCTTTTAAACACCTTCAAACACTGTGAATTAAGTCGGGTGTCGAGGCTCTCTTTCCTTGGGTCCAAGTCGTCCTCGAAGTGCGGCGCATTTGGACGCCAACGTAGAACATCGGTCAAGGCCCCCAACTCGACTCCGATGCACGCACCACAGCCCCCCGGGATGGGGGGGGTTTGGCAAGTGAGGGAATTGTGTGCTGGAGAACCTTCGCCGCCGCTGTTTTGGCTTTTTTCGGGAACAGGGACGGTGGCGGAACGCAGGACGTGGGTCGAGAAAGCTTCTTCAGGTATTTCTCATCGTACCAAGTCTATTTGCAACAGAAAACATAGAAGTGTAAATAGTGCAGAGAGTGGCTCAAACGTGAACTGCATGACAATGGTTTAATCTCAATGTTAAATATATTGTGACAGTATATCAACATCTAAAAATCATGTCGGGAATGTTCGGTGGCGGCAGCAGCCAGAAACCGCCTGCAAGTCAGGGACTACGGTTTGATACCGTTTTGAAGGGCTTGAAACACACAACGACACTCTTTGCTGAGCGTAAGGGACGCAATACAGCCTTGTTGCATATGCAATGGCAAGCAGATCTTGTTAACCGTTTGAAACGTCACCGCCTCAAGAACCCAAAGACCCTGGGACGAATGTCTGAAGAAGAAGTGAAGGAGGCCGTCCGTGAATTTGACCGTGCCACACAACCCGAGGCAGACGCAGACGACAAGGAAGAAATTGCCAGGAGGGATGCAGAAATGGAGGACTTCCTGCAGGGATTGCGCCAGAATCCTCGCATTGCCTACGACGAGAGCGTCAAAAGCTATCGCTTCCGGCCTGCTTACGAAGTTGTGGACAAAAATGGGCTCATGGACGCCTTGATGGAGAACCGGAACAAGAAGTGGCCACTCTTCTTCAACAATCATCGGAGACACGTCAACCGGCAGGAGCACTGTTTAGGTGTGCCGCTCGAGACTAGGGAGAATATTAGTGGTCTCGAAGACTCCTATGAGCTGGTCAAGCGGGATGTCGAGAAGTTGGAAGAAGATGGTAAAGTTTACGTGTTTAAACAGAAGCACGGTAGTCGCAAGCATATCATCCATATCCACGGTGATCCAAGTACACGACGCAAAGTGAATGAGGAGATCAAGACTCTGTGGAGTCGAGTACACGTGCCCGCAAAGGAGGAATACTACGCACAGCTTGAGAGTGGGCGTTTGCCCATGATCCGCCTCAAATTCGCTCCCATGGCCGGGGGTGATGAGAAGAAGAAAAAGTACAAGGCTAGCATCAAGCAGACCAATACTCACGTCGACTTGGATCAGTTCAGCGGGACCGTGAAGATGCAGAAGTTGGGATAAAGACAACCGTGTGTGTATTTAGTAAACAATTCTGTGCTCATCCTTACAAACATGACACATGTTAATCACTTTTCATGGAGTTAACATTGGCGAGGCTCGAGGTAAGCTGAACACCCTTCATACCACTATTCTTTCGCGGTCCTCCGGTTCGCTGGTGATGGTTTGATGTCGTAAAGCTATAGGAACCTTGGGGTAGGCCCATGCCAGAGCTACCTCCCCTTCCGTTCGTCGCTCCCATTTTGCTAATGGGGGAGTTGCTTGGAGTCTGTCGGCTGTCCTCGATCCTAACGCGCGGTGTGTTCAAACCGCCAGTCGTAGAAAAGTTCTGTGCAAAAGAGAGGCCACTTGAGGGCGATCGGTAGCCTATTTCATTGTGTTGGGCACTATATGCGTGGTCTCCACTATGGTGGAGATCATTGTAGCCGGCCGCAGCAGACTGGCTGGATTGGGCACTAACACGACCACTTGGGTGAGTTTCCCTTCGTTTCTTGAATTCAAGGACCTTGTCAAAGAAGTTTCTGATTGAGGCCATGGCATCGTGCTGGAGCTTCATGCCCTGGGGATCCACTCCATTCACCATGGCGATGTCGCATCCGAACTTACTTGCAAGACTATGAGGAATCATCTTGGGGTCCACTGGTCCATATCGTCCCGAACCGGAGCCCTTTGATGCCCTCGGAGCTTGATCCTTCTTGCAGCCCACAATGAGTACTGGCCTTGCAGCAGGAGCGTCCTCTTCGTCAGGTTCATCCAATCGTGAGGATTCCTCGGACAAGGAGAATCGCCCACCACTTAGAGTCGCCATTGATGCTGAAGCGGACTTTGATGAGAACCATGAGCTAGCAATGTTCTGAATGTTCTGAAAATCCATTGTCTTATTGCCTCCGAAGACCCGGCGGCTCCATGCACGCAGATTCTGCATGCTGCGCAGATTTGTCATATCGTAAACGAGCATCAATCCGTCCTTGGCGTACGTGTAAAACACAGACCGAGCTGCTTCATTGTCTAGTGATCCCGACACGTCGTAAAATTCTACAAAAACAGGCCCACTTTTGGACTCATAAAGATAGACCTCCACATTGCAACCGATGGTTGAAGGAACACCTGTTTGTGATGCTTTCCCTTCACACAGAGCTCGCAGAAAAGATGAGCGACCCGTGCCCGTGTCACCCACCACCAAAATTCTAATCTTTGGCACCGACGTGACGTCGTCTGGCTCAGGAGCGCGTGCTGGTCCTCGCCCGTAGCCCCACATAGTGGCTTTCGAAACTGTTGTTAAATAAACGTACCATTCATTGATACATCATGCTCGCCCTATGCTCACATATTTTCGACAACTATTCAGAATACGGTCCGAAAAAGAAAAGCCACATCCCTATGCGTAAACGACATCGATTAGTAAAGTCTCCCATTAACAATCCGCCGTCCATCGAAAGTACCTGTTTCGCTTGCTAGTATTGGTTACTGCCCGTTTCGACGTGAAACCGACCGGCACCTCCAAAAGGACGAGGCCCGGGAGTGCCGGCACGGGAAATAGGAATATTCGGAGTCGGACCTGCCTACCCCTCCGCCTCTGTTCCTTTTGAAGGGAGGGAGGGGAGGAGGGGATGAGTTGGAAGGGTCCAAAGTACACCACATCAAGTGTCTCTTACGGTGATTATACGAATAATGGATTTAATATATGTATATGTTAGTCTTGCCTCCATGGTATCCTGCATTCTCTAATCATTGTACACCACACCAAGACGATTACGAAATCAGAACAGCATCGACCCTGCGCCCATCGAACAGACGGCCGTTGAGCTTTGCGATCGCGGCATCTGCAGCTGAACGCTCGGCGAAGACAACAGTCACCAGCACCTGAGAGTCATCAGTAACCGTAACGGAGACGTCCTTGACAGTGCCAAAGGTGCTACATTCCTCTTCAACGTCTTCCCGCAACTCATCATCAGCATCTTCCGGACCCCACCATATTGCGCAGTTGAATGACAGCTTCGTCCGCCGCTGACTGAGGTTCTGAAGTCTGGGTTGCCGTAGTGCTTGACATCACTCCCCGCGGAGCGATGGCAGGAATCACTGTTATCTTGTTGCCACCAAGATCAAACCCATGCATTGCCTTCACTGCGTCATCTGCTGCTGTTGCTTCCACAAAACTAATGTACATGTATCCACAGTGTCCACCATTCTTCTTTGGCATTTCAAAAGCACTAATCTCGCCGAATGCATCAAAAACTGACTGCAAGTCTTCCTCTGTAAGCGCTTCATGAACCCCTGAAATAAAAATTCTACATTCGTCCTTTGCCCGCTGCTCCAGTGCCTTGATAAGTTCATGGTGCCGGGGGTGCAGTGTTGAAGGAAAGTCGATCCTGATATTTCGGCCCTGGACCGACATTCCGTGGCCAAGGCTGCGTGCTTGGCTTGCTGCCTCTGGTGTCTCAAATGTTAAGAAAGCAAAGTTTTGCTGCTGGCTCCTTGGCCGTTTAACATTAATAACTGGCCCGAATCGTTCCGTCAAAGTGTGCAGGAACTTCGCCTCGTCCAGGTCTGCTGGGACATTGCCACAGTAGATCTGACAGTGGTCCTGTAGAACCTTCGCTTCCAATACTGCTGGATCATCTCCATCTTGGACATTCTTCAGTTTTTCTGTCAACTGCCCTGCAAATGCTCGAGCTGAGGCCAGGCGCTCTTGCTGATCTTTGGAAAGCTGTGGCAAACCAGCAGCATGAGCCTGAACCATCTTGGTTTCCAGGCTTCAAAAATTCTATTTATGGTTCCATGCCGTGCTTCTTAGTGGAGACCTCCGAGACATGTTTTCGATGCGTACGGCTCATTCTCTAAGTTTGTTGATATGATTCCTGGTGTGAAATACCTGCACAATCGGAAGTTCGATTGTTTCACATGGCCCAACACCCACCCTGCAACGGTGGGGAGGGCTTCTACGGAGCCTCCGTACTACTAATCAATATTTTCGTTTGAAGCAACCCCTGTCAGACAGAGCCATAATTTTACTACATCATGGACACGGCAACGTGCAAAGGATTCACTCAAGGGTCACTAATTGTCACTACTTCATGGTTGAATATTCATACTTTGAACTACAGGTTTCATTTAGGAGGATACACGGTGATTCTGTGTCTACCGACCGCGGCCTCGCCCACGGCCGCGACCGCGTTTCCTGCCCGACTGTGGCGTCGACTTAGCTGCTGCCCTTCCAGGCCTACCGCGAGCACTCGGTTGCCGTTCATCAGCATCTGGTTCTTTCTTTTCATTCGGCGACTGTCCTCGCGGCGACTTGCGGGAAGATCTACCGACCTTCTCTTCTTCCTCGTCATCTTCAGGCGGCTTTAGATGATCCACTTCATCTGTCTCTTCGTCTGCTTCTCCCTTTGCTTGTTCTTTATTCGCTGCAATGGTCTTTTCATATTCCAAAGCCTTCTCTTGCAATGCATCCATATTGAACAAAGAGTTCAACCACGCCTGGACCTGCTTCAGGTTCATGGACTTCTCGACAGTCTTCACAGCCTTCAGAATTTCGTCCATTGCTTCCTTCTGTTGAGATCCGAGTGGGCGCAGTGCAACGATAGCTTTCAAAGCCACAAGCTCTACTTGGGGTGTCCAAGCGGCAGAAATTGGTTCCCAGGGATCCCCAGTGGCAGGTTCATTTTTTTGGCGCTTTGCCGGAGGCCCCGCAGACGCTTTGGAGTCAGACTCCGCTTCCGCTGTTCGTGAAGCACTACGCTTTGGCCGAGGCCGTGTCTGTGCCTGCACTTTCTCATTCGCAGCAGCAGAAGCTGCACGTCCTGATCGACGAGCCATTGTTTGTATTTCTTGCTTTACCCTGGATTCGTGCGATTCCTTCACATGATGGTCCCGTATTCTTGAAATCGTTAGACCGTCACAAGATCCATTAATCTATGCCCAAATATTGTCTCTACATGTGCTTTCACTAGTGTGCAAAACAAATACCAAACTGAATTTCAGGGAACATTTGTACACCTGCCAATGTTTATCGAGGGCACAAAATTAGGAAATGACAAGCTAGTCAACAATAAAGTGGTCCACAAAAACTCGCCTTGTTTGCAATAACATCGGCGTTGCGTGGACCGCCTGTTGCACACTGAAGGGCCCAGTGTCCCAGCTCATTTCGCCAACTTTCGGCGGGAAAGAAACAAAAAAGAAAACTGAGGAGCCCATCAAAAGAGTGCCCCCCGGGGGCCCCCCGGGGGGGGGGGGGGGGACGTCAGGGGATACCCTGGGTTGAAGAAGGGGGAAGGGGGGGAAAGGGTGCCCCCCGGGGGCCCCCCGGGGGGGGTGGTGAGGGACATCAGGGGATACGCTGGGTTGAAGAAGGGGGAAGGGAGGGAAAGGGAGGCTCTGTGCTAAGTCCGACTGCCCCCAGAACGTATTCGGGAGCCAATGGGTAGCTGCAGCCTATGTTGCAAGTGATGGTGTCATTAACCCGATATTTGTGCATAATCCTTTGACATGATGTCGAGTAATGCCTACAATGCAGGGCAGAAATCACAAGCGTATCAAAGAAAGGTGAAGTCCTTTGCACACTCGTTCAGTCGAGCGGAAGATCACTGGTACTCCCGCTATAGCAAGGTTGCTGACAGCAAGGCTGAGAACACCACGCAGAAGATCGAAAATCAGCACGGACCATACTCAACAGCAGAGGGTCGAACATCCCGAGGAGATACATACTGGAAACGACGGGCTTCCAAGCAAAACAGGCAGCAGATCGAACGATATGCCAAGCTTTCTAAGGTCTTTGACGGCGTAGTAGTAAACTTCAACGGATATACCGATGGACACAACTACACAGATTTATCACGGTTGATAGTGGAAAATGGCGGCACGGCAACGCCCATACCTGGCAGATCGGTGGCCACACACACTATATGCATGCAGCTTTCCGGAAAGAAGTTACATGAGCACAGAACAAAGAAGCGTCGGAAGGTACACCACTATGTCACACCAAACTGGATCCTTGACAGTATTGACCAAGGAAAACGATTGTCGGAGCGAGAGTACTCTTTATTTAAAGCCCCGGAGGATATAAGAAATATAAGAGAACTTCTTACTTCGGGGGCCAAATCAACGGGGTCATACACATCCAACTTTTTTAAACGATGACACTTTAAGTTTCTTTTATTGTGATCAACCATCAGCAGCGGACGCGAATCCCTTTGCTTGGACATCTGGCACTCCGGCCTCTACAGCAGAGTTTGTTGATACCACTAGAGGTGCAACATCCTCTGCCTTTTCTTTGCCCTTTGATCGATGGCATTGGAAGTACCCACATGCCTTCGACCACGGCTGTCTGCAGACCCAGCAGAATCGATGACCACAGTACGCGCAATGCATTCGGTTGCAGCCATCATCACGTTGGATGAAGATACAACACTGCGGGCACCTCTTTGAGTTCTTCAGCTTCCAGATCAGATTTGCTGCTTCACTCGTTCCTCGGGTAGGGAGTTCGTCATCATTCGGTACATCCTCTGCACATGACTCGAGATACTTGAGCATCTCTTCTGCATAGTCCTCGCAAGTCTTCCCCTTATGATGAGTTGCAGCACCGCAATGCAGGCATACTGGTTCCTTGCATCCTGTGCAAGTTGCGTGAGGGTAGCGCCTTACATATTCGAACTGAAGGGGCACGTTGATCTCTTGAAGATCCTTGCAATGTAGCAGATCGCCGAGGAAGTGGGACATCCATTCAGCTTCTTCTTTGAGACCCAAGAGGCACATCATCGACGGTAGCAATTCATCGGCTGGAATCTTCTGTCTTTGCACCTGAGATATTATGTCAGCAACCAGACCTTTCATGTTCGGCCCAAGGCTCTTTTGGTGAGAATCCAATACATCAAGTGTAGATCTTGTGCACTTCTCGGGATCGACTACCGCAACAGACCCTGCACATTTCTGACAGTGACGAGTGAACGGTTGCGGGCACTCGCTCTTCTTGATGACTTCATTTCTCAGGTCTTCATCGAGATATTTCAGCACTGTTGGCAATTCGAGCTTGTCCGTGCACACTGGGCAATCAAATCTCGTTGGTGCGATGCCCCAGCTTGACTTTACACATTCATGGAAGTACTTCCGAATGCAGTCGCCACAGAACTGATCACCACAACGGGGAAGAATGATGTTGTATGTCTTGCTGAAGCAAATGTTGCAAGAAAGCATAACTTGCTTTGAAACATTCGCGGTCCAGTGGGGTCCTTGATTGCTCTGTGGTTGTGTGTGAGAAATCGTGGGAGTCACAAGTGGGTCTCGAGGGGAAGTCTTACTTAAGCACCGCTTCTTACTTGGTGGCCCACTATGGTCATGTGCTACCGCACGCTGTTTTTGATATGTGTCTTGACCACTCATGTGCCACGTGAACCCGTAGGGTCTCCCTCCAGAATGTCCCGTGCCGTGTTCTGTTGCAGGGGATTGAGTTGCTGCCGTGTACCCTCTCCAGTGGGGTTGTGGGACGGACGAACACGGTGCGGCCGATGATTGGTGTGTGTTGTACCCGGGTGCAAGTGACTGGACTCCATTATATGGTGGAGGTGGCGGATATTTGTATGGCGCAGTTGCTGTATGCCACTGCCCATAGTGCGATTGTTGTGCACTTGTTGGTTGGTACATGACTGCGGGGTATGTCTGTTCCGGCCAGACTCCCGTTGTCATGTAAAGTCCCTGTGTCATCCCCGAGGGTGTATGTCCTGTCTGTGGAGCCATGGGCATCGATGCCTGTGTCACTTGGGAGTTCATGGATCCGTAGTGATGTGCAGCACTTGACGACGGTCCGGGTGCAGTTCCTTCCATAGGTTTGCTTACATAGTATGGAAGTGAATACTCGGGTTCCCTTCCCCGGATCCCGGGCGGATACTGTGCGTGGCTGTCGTACATCGTGTCGTTGGCGTAGTACGGTAACGCCAATATCGATCCGATATGCTTATCACATGCCTAGTGTAGCCCACTGCTCCCTATATCTCTCCATGCAGCAGACTATCGCGGTGAATGTACCGAGAGATCTGTCGTATCACATACCTGGCGGTGCAGTATGCTCTTGTCCCAGTCACCTTCCAACGGACCAATGGACTAAAACCTATCCCCTAGACTACGACTTCAATACGCGGACGTAGCGCTTCCGAGTCTAGACGGAATCACAAATGCCGTCTTCGCCGACCCGTCGAACCAGGTCAACACTTCAATCCGAATGTGAATATCACTCGGGTGTCTTGGTGCATAAAACTCATTAGCCACACTCAGAGGGGCCTTTAAAGGTAGTTCCTGATCCGTTCCTGGATCCATCTCCCACTGTTCCCTCGCTCCCACCTTCCCCCCCTCCTCCCCCCGGGGCGGGGAGGGGGCCGTTCGCCGCCTGCCGCTTTCCCCCGCTGCCCGTCCGAACCCATCCAATCCTCCGAGCTGACCCACAGTGACCAACCCTATTCTACACCGGCACACTAACGACACACACGTCCGTTCCGGTATCATGAGTTTGGGCCCATAATCAATCAATGGTCGTCCGAACGTGCGTTTCTTACATGTCTTCCTCTTCTCGGAAATCACGGACGTACGCACCTTGGATGTGTGACAATCCGCAATGTCTGGTCTACTCGGGTTGAATTGGTTATTGATGGAAAAAGAGGGTAAAAGTTAGAATCACTGAACAGTGTGAAAAGAGATTAGGGCGGAGCAAAGAAAAAAACTCAGAATCATTAAAACCATAGCGGACTAGAGCAATGGTGTTATTAGCTCATTTAACGAAATGAATGATGAATTGAGGTTTTGCTTACACCTTGTCAAGTCCGTCCTCCCCGATCCTCGGTTTGCTGCAGCATAGAGGACTGCAGCTCGAACCCGCCGTGTGGCACGACGGTGCAGCTGCACACTACTGGAAGGATGGTTCGGGTGCAGTGCAATTTAGGATAGGAAAAGAGACTGCACGATGCATCCATCCAAGTCACTGATATCAATGAGACGCGTGCCATTTATCAGCTTCCTGTGTTGATCCAGTGATCTTTCAGGCACACTGCAGTCTTCCCGTTCATCCTTTTTTGTTCCAACCCTGGTATGTCTCTTACTGCCACCCACAAGAAGTTCTTCAGTGTTCTCTCCCTGTGTTATCTCCTCCAGAAGAAATTCGATGGCAAGCAGGCCTGTATCCCGGTCCCTATGGCATGCAGCTTGTTTGCCGAAAATTTTGGTTGGTGTCACTCCCTCGTATCACAGTGGGCCTGCATGATTGCAGTGGGTTTAACCCGCACTTCCTCAATGCAGCGGCTAAGGACTTCTTAAAGTTGACTTCATGCCAGGACTGGGAGAACTTGCGTTCTCTCGGAGCGGACTGTGTGTTGGTATCTGTCGCTGCGCTGCTTGCGCAGAAACCGGAAAACGACAGAAACCGCTCACCCGCGGAGATCATTTTCTTTGAACTTGCGAAGTTCTCTCTTCTCACCCACGCACCCGAATGTCTCTCCCAAACTCTCTCATCATTCCCTGTTTCGCTGTCCTTCCGGTATATCTGTTACACGCCGGACGGGTTTTCGTTCCCTATTCCCTTTCTCGTCTGACGGCTGATGGCAGACCCCTGCCTTGGTTGCCGGTGCGCTAACTCCGTATGTCCTTATAGTTTCCCTCCCCTTTGAACACCTTCGACCGTCGTCGACAGAAAAAAGTCGTCAGCTGCTTATTCCAACGTCTGCGATCAGCGCGTGTCGTGGAGGCATGTCCCCTGCTGGTGGGTACATGGTGCTATCTCGGTTACAGTTCCTTTTCCTTTGAGCCTTTCTTTCTGAAACTGTCTCGATCTGCCCGGTGTTCCCCACATCCCGGTGGCGCTCGCGCTGCATCGGCAGGGGCACATATCCAAAACGAACGCATGAAGGGGGACAGCCGCGGTTGCAACACAACTGAGAGGCCGAGCAACAAGGCTTGACCGAGGAGGAAACGACAGAAGAACGAAAATACAGGAACTGGGGAGGAGAATTTAAGGTTTAGTATTGGCACAGTAAAGTGTCAAGTTTCTCGGGAGAACCGGGCGCCAAGATCATTCGTCTCCAACGTTGCGGTACGATGGGATGTGAAACCTGCCCCTGCCCCGCCTGGCAGCCGTCGAGCTCTCAGATCTAAGTTGGCTATCTGTCTGTTTGCCAAAAAGGAATTCCCAACTCTCAAGGCATAGGGAGCAAGACCAAGCTCTTGGTTCCCTATATGCCCTGTACAAGCTCGCGCGCACGTTTGCTGCCGCCGATGGTGCGTGGGGGGGGGGGGCGGACGCGAGTCGATGTCTTTTGGCTATCTCTGGGCTACGGGCTTCTTGAACAACGGAATTCACGATGGTCCCAACAACTCGCAGCACTTCTGACAATCTGCCTGGCCTGCAGTGGAACACTAGCACAGCCGGGTCCCTTAAATGGTGTTGAGGACGCAACCCGCAGGAGAGCTGAAGAAGTAATTGTGTACTAAGGAATTTTGGTGTTGAAAAAATTGCAAGGATCCCCCCTTGTCATCATCATCACCACAGCACGCTGACGAACATCAGAAGAACCAGCAGAATGTCATCAAGAGGGATATCAAAATTACCCTGCGCTGCACTCATCAAGTACGTAGAGAGACAAAGACGGCAGGTGTCTGATTTAAGAAGCCATTAGACCCAACCACAGCCGCGGCGGCGGCAGGCTACGGACATCAAGAGAGACAACCCCCCCTTCTCAGAACCGACTGTAGAGCAAGCGCCTTGGATAGGATGTTGAAAAAAAACGGACCCCGGCGGCTGCCTCGCCCTTTTGGAGATTCATGCTCTCATCTTTTGCCCCCCCCCCTCCCCCGCCCCCGTTGCCTACCACTTATACGAACACACACAACGGACACTGAAGGGGGCTCAGGTCACTTCCCTTTTGCGGCGTGCCATGGTCATCTTTCCGATAAATGCACGGTCCTGGGGCGTCAATTTTTTTTTCTGCGGGGCTACTGGTGGTAGTAAACCAGAAAGCTCCGAACTCGTACGCACAGAGATCAGAGAGAGCACGGAACGTTGTACCCGTTGCTGCGATGCCATCTTCCTGCCGATCCTGTAGTCAGTTGGTTCCCAGCGTCAATTTGCACCTTACTTTTCATCGCAGCATTCTTGTTCCACACCCCTCCATTAGCAGGCCCAAGCGGGAAACTCTACCGTCTTCCTTGTGCGTAAGCGCAACGCATATCGGTGGCCTTCAACATCTTTCTGATGGTCCACGGTCACAGCTGATCGAGCTCGTCCACAGGTCCAGCACTTTTTCGTGAACCAATGACGTATTGTGTCGCCGTCATCTTATGTATGTCGGTGGCCCAATTGTAATTTGACAGCTTGTAGGGCAAAGGGAGAGGTCCTCCGTAGATAATCGACCAGTTGATGGTCACCTCCTGAAACGCAGAGGATCTGTCCAGCATTATCCTATTGGCCCGTCTGGACAAGATTCGTGTTTGCATCATGCTGTGCTCCGTGTGAAATCTTTCGAGGATTTGCCGGAGGTGATGTCCCTCGTCACGGAAGTCCCTGTGAGGCAGTGCTCACACGGGGCCTACACAATATCTCCCAACTATATGCATGATCTAGTTGATGCGTTCATTGGAATGGATCAGGAAGGGATGGAAGGGTGTAGATGGATGGATGTTCCAACCACGATATGAATGGAGAATACATGATCGTCCCATGCGTTGTACACCACCAATCCAAACGACAAAAGACTCAAATCTGTTCTTTTTCGAATGTTTTACTGATCCACCTTCGAGTAAAAGGTCTAAGAATGAGGGAAACCGCTAACGGTGGTCTGGTAGGAGCACCGACTGGTCCACATTGTTGCCTACATACGGGAACACTCCACGGCGACCAACTGTTGACGCAACCCTTTCCTTGCGAGTGGTGTCAATTAGGAGCGTCTTGATTTCAACTATGCGCCGGGTACCATATGATGTAGTATTGCAGTAGGAACATAGCGGTCTTGCGGGAGGAACTACCTATCACCTTGCTATCTCCAGTAGCGTCAGATCTGTCCAACCCAACCATTCAAGCCGGAGTACCATCATCATCTACCGATGGTCCCATGGTCACACTTGTCCGGTAAATGAATGGACCAGTGCCCACAGACATGTTCGAAGAAGTGCAAGTGGTGCTCTTTGTGCGGTTATAGGCCATAGTTATCCCGTATCAACATACACCGCCAGTTGAGTATTGCGATACAGATCGCATTTTCTCCCTTCGAGATATGATATGTATTGATTATTTTATATTGATATTTGTATTCGTCCGGTTAAAGCGGAGAAAACAGCCTCTGGCGACCTCTCTCCCCTTTTAACTGCGGACCCACGCGCCATGAAATGTGGGGGGTACCAGCAGCAGCTGCAGAATTACTGGACGTGCAACTCTGAGCTCGTACGGAACCATACTTCGTCAGTTTTCAAGAAGCTCAGGTATTTGCAGTTTTGGATATCATGGTGTCTAATGACTGGAACTGATTATGTGGAAATCTGGGTTTATCTGTGAAGAAGAAGACTAGTGTCAAGATGGTGGCACCGTTGTTGCATCTGAGCCATAAGATGCTTAGGGATTTGTCCCGGCGCAAGCTGGCTGCCCAGAATGAAATCCCTCGCAAAATAATGAAGACGGTGCTTAAGCAGGATCCAACTAGGATGGATGTGCGGTCAAATTTGGAACTGCTGCCGGGACGGCCGACATTAGTAAAAAACCGTTGCATTATCACAGGTCGGGGACGGATCGTGAGCAGTAAATGGGGCATGTCTCGTCACGCTCTGAAGGACATGTTTGAAGAGCGGGATCCTAAGTATCTCGTATAAAGTAAGTATCACACTGTCATTCTTATGACCCCATGAAGCAAGATCCTGGTAAAGGGACATGGTACAACATGCGCAGGACCTAGCGGCTCGCCCTTCGATTTCGAGTACGGGGAATATAGATGCCTCCTGAATCCTGCAAGATGTCGGAATCCTTATGTTTGAATAGTCACGGACCCCCTGAAGTGGCTATATAGAATGGATGCAATAATTTTACTTGTTTCCCGAACCTTGATCTTGTTTACTCTCTCTAGCCCATGTTCAAGCATGCTGACAAAATTTTCATTCTCTTCCTGTCACTATCCCACAGAACACAATCAGGCAAAGGCATCTGGAATGCTTTTATATCAAAAACAAAATTGCACGACTGGAAAAGGGCGACTCAATACTTGTGTTCTATACAAGGGATATGGGTGTTGCCTACTGTACCAGCAATCTAATATATTGTACTTTGAGTAGTACAAAGTTAATTATGAAGTCTGTGAGATGAGGTTATTGTGAGAAAGTCTCTGTCACTATTAAGTTTAAGGCATCTGTGCAGATTTTCAGTGCTCCCCGACAGCTCATGCCTCATCACCAATAAAGTCACCATACTCCCATATGCCACGGTGGGCCTTCAGGGCCTGCTCCTCAGCGGCGACGTAGGTCTTCAACAGGTCCTGCAAGCGGCGTTCCCGACGCTGCTCAACACGGGCACCTCCCTGTCCGACTACGAACATGCCCGCGTCCCGACCCTGGCCACCTGCCTCCTTTAAAGTGACGTAGCTGTGGCCGTTGGCGGAGTATTCAGTGTTCATCTGGCAACGGGCATTGGTGAACGCACCGCGGAGGACCTGCAGACCCTCGGCGTAGTAGTCGTCGTCCTCCGGGGGCACCAGAAAGGCGAGATACTGCTCAGAGGCACATGGCGCAAGAGTACCGCACCCATCAGGCAAGGGTGCGAGGCGGTCGGATCCAACGGTCTCGGTGTTACCGTAGTCGACGTAGAGGACAGTGCATTTGTCACCGTCCTTTTTCAAGATCTTGGCACGGTACCAAGCGTCGTCAACAAACTTGGCGGCTACCAGAGCTCCAGAAGCAGCAGAGACCGGAGCGGCAGCCTTGACGGCACCATTAAGCTTACCCATAAGGCTTTCGAGGTCTTTAACGTTGCGAGTTTCCTGAACCCACAGCCTGTGGGGACCGGCGACCTCGCTGACTATCACTTCCTTGTAGTTCACGGTACGCTCAGCGGGCTCTTCCTTGACTTCCTCGACGGGCTGCTCGGAGTAGTTGAGCCAAATGTTGAGTTTCTGCTCGCGGGCGGTGTCCTCGGCGCGGAAGAGATCATGGCTGAAGCCCAGATCCTCCGCGGCACGGGGTACAACAGAGGCGTAGCCAGCCTTGACAAGTTCAATAGACAGGTTCTGGCCACCAACAGAAAGCACGCCCATGAAAGCACCACCACGATCCACCCCGACAATTTCGACCTCGACGTCCATCTGGGAGCACAAGCTCTTGGCATAGGTCAAGGCTTCCTTGGAGTAAGGCTCACCTTCCTCGTTCGCACTGCGGGCACCGCGGGGCGTCTGGATGCCTGCGAGAACCAGAGTAATCAGGTTGTTGTCCTTTGTGAGCAGGATCCGGAAGCGACTCGCGCTAATACACATTTCCACGACGCCACTGTGCTTACCACCGCGTTGCAGGAAGGGCAGCATCTGCTTGGCCTTGTTCAGATCGCGACCGAGGTCATTGATGCGCAGGACACCAGGGTCCTTATTGGAATAGATACCCTTCTTCTGTTCCTGGGCGCGGTGTTCGGCAGCGAGCAGATCATCATAGCAAGAGGACCGCTCAATGTCGTCCTTGCGGTGGCGGACGGGGGAGGCCACACCACGTGCGATCAATGCCTCAGCAACGTTCAGGGTGCCCTGCTTGACCGTAGCACACACCTTTTCAGGGTATCCCTCGTTGGCTGGCTTAATATAGTCAATCTCCACAGTGACTGGCTTGCCGATCAGCTTCTTGCGGATGTACTCCCGAGCATCGTGGATCCAGGGGTTGGTCAGATGGATCGACAGACCACCTTTCTGCTGCGGTTCGTCAGATTTCTCCTCACCCGGCTTGGATTTCACTTGACGAAGACTGCTCAGGTGCACCCGACGGATGTCTCCAGACCCGTGCAGCACACCGATGGCTTCTGGGGAGTAAATCTCAACGACGCGGCCCTGGTACTTCTTCTCACTCAGGCCGGCCGTGCTGGATTGGGCCGTGGCCGCATCGTAGTTCTTCCAAATGCGTTTTTTGCCGCCCTTGGCAGCGCTCTCCGCGCCACGGTAGGAATCCCTTCCCTCAGTCAGCATGGCAATGGACCAGTCCGCGACCTTGGCGAAACCTTCTTGCAGCAATAGGGTGCTGATGTTACCAGCCGGGTGGATCAGGGTACCCATGAACATATCCTGACCGCTCAGACCCTCCAGGCGCACCCGCAGGTCCCGTTGCAACACACGGCTTTCTACGAAGAACTTAGCCTCCTCGGCAAAAGGTTCAGCGACATCCTTGTCACCCTCCCGACGGATACTCTGGGCCTTGATTCCGGTGAGCTGTAGCGTAATGTACTGGAAGCTGGGCATCAGGAACACACGGTACATATTGGCATCACGGACCTGCTCCACGATGCAGGGGACACCTTCTTTGCCCTTCTTCTTGTCTAGGAATCCTTTGGGGTTACCAATTGACCACTGAATATCGCGTACGGCCTTCTCGGCCTCCGGAGAGTGGACTCCTTTGTTGTCGGATGCGGCCTCTGCCTGTGCAGCTTGGAGTTCATCAACCAGGTCACCGCTCAGCTTACCCTCCCGAACAGTGCACGTACCTTCCTTGACTGCCATTAGGCTAACATTGGTACCCTTGAACCAGACGTTTCCCACAGTGCGCTTGGAGTTGGGAATAGTGCGCACAAGCTCGAATTCCAAGGGCTGGCCGACCAGAGTTTTACGCAGAAACTCCCGAGATTCCCAGGCGTAGGGCTCATCCTTGGCATCCGGTCCGTTCTCCTGTCCCTGACGAGGACGACGCTCCATGCGAGGAGCCTTAACGTAGTCCAGAGAGATCTGATACTCCGGAGGAGGACCACCCTTGGGAGTGCCACGCACAACAAGGGAGTCACCGCTGGTGACTTCCTTGACCACGCCACGGAGCTTGCCCTTTGGCAATGAGCTGCTGGTAAGATCAGGCATTGTATTGGGTTGGTGGTATGATAGCCGACCGAAACGATGTATGAAACGCCACGATCTTGTCTGGAGGCCGGAGTGAGACCTGCACTGTTTTCGAATAGCTGTTTGCACTCTAGCTCTCCCTCCCCTCCCCCCCCGCTGGCAGTGAGACCGCCCCAACAAGCCCACTCACAATACATTCGACACGTGAATTCCTTTGCACAGTGCGACTAAAAACCGCCCACCGTCACACCCCGACAATTCTTCCCTGTCAGTTTTTTCTTGCCTTTTGCTACGTAAACAAGAGGCCAAAAGAGGGAACAGGTTCCCCCC